>JAQGCA010003460.1:0-11771 GCA_034698945.1 Protaphorura quadriocellata | reverse complement strand
TTAAGCTGAGCATTCAATTGACTTATCGCTAAATCAACATTGTCATTCCCAATGAATATTACTAAATCATCAGCATACAGTAAAAATTCATGATCAATTACTTTACCGATATCGTTAATGAACAATGAGAACAAAAGCGGGCCTAGGGCAGACCCTTGAGGAATTCCAACTGATAGCTGATAGTATTTTGAAATATGTTTTCCATTTTTAATTTTAAAAATTCTATTGGAGAGATAACTTCTGATCAATTTCAACATGTACGGTTCTAAATGAAAATTCATAATCAATTTTTTAATCAAAAGGTCATGTCTTACCGAATCAAATGCCTTTCGCAAATCAATAAAAATGGCAATCACTTTTGAATTTCTTTGATCTACCATCTCAAATACCCTTTGCGAAAAAATTGCGTTTGCTGTAAGACACGACCTGCCTTTACGAAACCCATGTTGATTTAATGAGAGTTGATCTTCAACAGAATTATATAGTCTGAAGAAAATAATTTTTTCAAAAAATTTTCCAATCACCGGTAAGTTGGAAATGGGTCTATAAGAGCTAGCATGTAATTTTCTTCCTTTATTTTTGTAATATGGAGTAACTGTTACTGATTTAAAAGCTTGTGGAAACATGCACGAATTAATCAGAGCAGTATAAAAAATAGCTAGTGGTTTAGATAAGGACTTATTAGCTTGTTTTAATATTCGTTTCGGAATGTGTAAGAAAGAATTATTTTCCCCAGCCTTCAACACTTTAATTGAATTTTCAATTTCAATTTCAAAATCATAAATTATTTGTTCATTGGATAAAGGTTTTTTTTCAGGATCCAACTTAAAGTCAGATTCATATTTATCAATCATATTATCCATTACAACCTCTGAAATCAAACTTTCATCCGTTTTCACAACAAATTCCTGAGCAAGGGCATCACAGATTTCTTCCGAATCAACTATTCTGGAGTTATCTGGTAATAATAAACCATTAATTGGTTGAAAGTCCTTATATTTATAATTAGTAATCTGATTGACTGCTTTCCATACTGACTTTGAATCTGATTCCGTTTTAAATTTGTTAGAATAATACAACTTTTTTGATTTTCTAACCTTATTGTTTACATTGTTTCTCGCTTGAGCATATTTTTTCCAAAAATCACTACCTTTATTTCCCTCCGCCAAAATTTGAAATTTATCTCTAATCTTAATGTCTCTTCCTATTTCAGATTTAAACCATGGATTATTTCTTAATTTAACTTGAAATTTTTTTAGCGGTGCAGATTTATCCAATTCAGCTAAGATATTATTTTCAAATTTAATTAAGTTTTTATCTATGTCAGACGAGCTTAAAAAGTCCCAACTACTATCTTCAATAAACTTCTCAAAATTCTTGACTTCAAATTTAGAATAATTACGTGTTTCAACAATATTGTTTCGAGTGAGATTTAATAAGTGAATAAGTAATAAGTGAATTAATAAGATTCGAGTGAATCTCATAAATAACCCTGGATCCAACCAATGATCACAGAATAGGTCAGTGCACACAAACAGATTTTCACACCTTTTAAATTAATCAATCACGAATATATCGGCAGGTATCCGCGTCCGCATTCCTCGGTGTAGTAAGCTTTTGAAGTTATTATTACATCTACAAATGACTTGCATACAACGGTTTCGTTTTTGACTACCTTTAGTTACTTTTGCTTTAAAGTATCTTTCCTAGCCAGCCAGAGGTTTTCAGCACCAGACTAAATTGAAGGCATACGCACTCATTACGAAAAATTAACTGTGATCAGAGGAGGTGGGATTCTAAAAAAACACGATCTATGCTTCTATATATGACCTCGGATTCATAGAATTCCCCACATATTTCATTCAAAATTGACGCTCGAATGTACGATACTCCACGCTCACTCGAAATGTAGACCGCAATGGCAGCCCGAGCTCAAGTCATGCTTAACGTTCTTCAAACTGTCATATGAGTCCGAACGGATATCGTTCTATCAGCCGTCGCGGTAGACACTTCAAGTAAACTGATATGAAGTTTTTTTTGGCAGTCTGACGTAAAACTATACTTCTCACACCAGTAAAATGGGAGTAGCAAATAGTCTGTATCACTGTTATCAATGAGCACCATAATCACAATCTACTGACAAGCCTAAACCAACGGAACTATTTACATAAGTGAAACATCGCACAGAATCGCATACTTTTACCAAACAATTGTCCGTGTAAAAGAACTACTTAGAGGCTACCTACTCGAGTGCTCATCATCAAAAGTTATTTTAGTTCATGTACTGAACTATTTGGGAATTGGAAGATTATGGCTCCAATAAAGAATCTCTGACTGACTAACAAACGATGCGCCATCAGATCATCAGATCACGTAAATATTCCGGAAAATGGCAATTTAGAATTCAGAACAATTTGTTGACATCAAAATTAAATTGCTAAAAATAGAACGAAACGCATGTACAAATACTGTTTTGATAATCGAAATTGCCTGACCATAGTAAATAATGGAATACTGCACTTCGAAACGCTTCATGTGTGTGAAGTCCAACTACTGTCAGACATTTCAAACATATTTGTGCGTAGTGAAACTCGAAAGCGAAGCCACTACAATTTTTAAAAGAATGTTTGCTAAGTTGAATGATGTTTGTCCAACCTTCTGAGGACATTGCATAATGAATGCATTTCACATATTAGAGGTTAAAACTTATAGTATTTCCCTCCCACTTAATTAAAACGTTTAAAATTTTTATACTATGAAATTTTGATTATGACAACATGAAGCGGTATCCTATCCTGACTTATACTACTTTATCATTCATAATATTAATTTATAAAACATGCTAGTAATTTGTTTAGTTTTTAAATTTTGTAATAACTGATCTGATATGGTCTGTTGTGTTCTGTGAGCTCGAGCTCAACAAGATCGAAAACAAATAGGTACAGTCGAATATTCTTGATTAAATTGGATTATCGTAATTTATACATTTGTGTGGAATTGGCTTCCATCAATCTAATTGTCAACATTTGCTTATTGAAGGTAGAGGTGGTGAAGGGTTTTCAGACGGTCGAGTAGATTATCATACATGACCCCCGAACCTTATAATCTGAATCAGTGCGCCAAAAGACAGTGAAACGCTGCGCTGGTGTCATCAGGACGGTATATTGTACCTTATTCCATCCTTTCAAAATGTCACAGATATTCGCAATTGACATCAGCAATTCGCGTAAACTTTGAGTGGTAGTCTTAATGATTAAATATGTTCTGTTATGGTCATATTATTATCCAGAAAGATTCCCGGATAGTCGCGCTTCCGTAAACTTTATCCCGCGGGCATTACGTTGCATGTTAAGTTGCTCACAGGAGCGGAGAAGTTGTCCAGCATGTCGGCTGGTCGGGATTAAAATGTAAAATGTACAGGGAATCCCTCTCGATTGCAAATTGCGAAATATTTTCAGGATTGGCGAATAGTCTGGGCCGCAAATCGTGAATAGTAATGAATAGTTGACACAAAATACGGTTTCCGCATTCCTCGTCAGAATCCTCGCTATAGATTTACATAGTTATTACCAGACCGCTCTTACGACCGACTAAATCTGAATATTCTTGGCTGGTCTTAGTTTTACATCGGTATAATCTTCCTTGTCATTTCTCATTCGGACGACATTACTAAACATATGGACATGCATCCAATATTCTGGGAAGACAAAACGACTAAAGTTGACAAGCTGGTTTATTTTTTACGCTTTGGTCTTGTTGTAATAAAAAGGGTTGGCTCAGAAGTGTCTTCTACATCTTGTGTAGTAATATTGTTATAACAAGAGAATGAATGAATGTCATACGTAGTAGCGTAAGCGTTCAGTTGGATACAGCTTGAGAAATATGTATTACCTCCATGCATAAGAACCCAGTACAGTAAATAAACTAAGGAAAGAAAACGAGTAATTGTGAAGATCTTTTTGTTTTTGTTCTTTTTTATATCCATATGGACCATATAGTTACAAAAGTATGCATCTTCCAAACAACCAAGAGATTCCTTCAATGTTATCTTTTGCATTCATCTCCGTCATCCCAAACTGTGTTGAGTTGAGTGGGATTTTATTATTAGTTTCGTTCTTACATGACAAGTCCTTTCCATTCAGAAAAACATTCAAATTTTTTTTTTCAAAATCTTGAAAAACATTCAAATTTTTTTTTCAAAATCTTGAAAAACCCGCCAAAGACAGTTATTAGGAAGAATTGTGGTTATGTTACGTTCGTTCACAATTCAGCGAATTTGACCGCTAATGGACACTTTGTCAGAATACGTATTTTGAATTGGTTTCCGTTTTTTGGGAATACCAGATTTTTGCCGGAGGGATATCCGCTTTATCCTTAAAAAAGTTTGATTACCCAGAGTACAGCAGTTCAAAACCAAATCCAGTTAGAATAAATACATACCAGGACTTGGCATTTGCTAGACTATGTTTGTCGTAGGACTTCCGATTTGAAGAAGTCCGTCAGCTCACCAGTTCAAAAAAAATTGGGTAAAATTAACATTAGCACGATTCCACAGATCAGATCCATTAATTTTCGTTTGCATTGACATACAAATGGGAATCTGAATTTATGAAAGTAATTTTAGGAAAATATACCCTATCAGAAAACAAGACCATTTAGTGTGATTTTGATGTACATATGTTATCAAAACAAGTAAAAACAAAATGGAATGTGGCTGGTTTTAACATGGAAAACCCGAAGCACCCTGTCCAATTTTAATGTGCCTCCCTCTCATCAACAACAGTTTTATATTACGTACTTTGTATGTATGTATGAATTAATTTTTTCGCACATCACAATACAAAAATACAATGTGCAATTCAATTGTAAAATTATAATAGGCATACATAACATTAATACAGGATGACATGACATGTACGGTCCACAGTGTGGATCATGACTTGGCTTAAAGGAGCGAGAAGGTCGACTGGGCAGGGCCAATTGGGATTAACAATTTCATTACATTTACATTATACATATTGCGAATGCCTGAGAAATAATGTATGTAAGCAATTCATGAGTAAGTAGTGACGTATTTCATAATTGCATTTGCGATTGTTCCCTATGAAAAGGAAAAAATAGGTGTTAAAAACAGTGTTTTTCTTCATCATTCAACCGTTTGAATATTAGGACCCGTCCCGAACATCATTTCCGGTCTTCGGAGTATTCTTGTCTTAAATTTAGCACGATTCGGGTTTCTCGGACTGAGTTATGGCCATTTTTTGTCTCATGTGCACACGACGAGGACGCGTAATGTAACATTGAGCTTCCTTTTTTGGATTAGCAATATGTAGGCTTGGGCTTGGCGTACACCAAAATATTTTATGTACATAGAAAATATCCAAACCCATGTGCGTTTTCTTTAATACAATCCTGTCAGTATCAATACAGTTTGTGTGGGATGCACGACGGCATCTCATACCTCCACAAAATTTTTAACCCCTTTTGATTAGTAAAGAAAAAAGAGTTGGTGTTAGAAAAGAAAAACTCACCTTTTGACAACTACGTATTATTATTCCTCCTTTAGTTTCAAGTTTCATATTATTATGGCATTTGCTATGTACACTTCCCAGGGCAAATAGATAGACGACAAAACTAAAAAGGAAGTCCAAATAGCCACCACCTCATCGTATTATGTTTTCTTATTCGTAACTAAGATACTGACCAAAACGTACGACGAGGTACAGATACGAGTACGAAACGAGAGGGATTGATCCAACGTGCAGGCCACGCCAGATAATTTTATTTACAAACAGGGAAACAGTTCTGGAATTCCAACATTATTATCCTAGTAGTCTTCGGAATTCCTCACAACGGGAACCAATACTCCAATTTTACTAATAAAAATAGTGGCAAATCTATTTGAATTTAGTTAAATTCGGCATTCCCTGATAAAATCGTCAAGTTTAGCCAAAAATATCCCAGAGAATTTGAAGACTGCAGAAACCGCTAAGTACACAGCTTGTCAATTATGCCCTAGACACGAATACATCGTAAAGTCTTAAATACTCGGAAAGAACAGAAAATCGATCGGAAAAAAGTTGAACATTAATCCCCGAATACTCCGTGACGCCAGCACACGAAATAAACCGGGTGTTAAGTAATTTTTCTATGAAGAAATCCGGTCACGCTCACGCAGCGACTGAAAGCAAGAACTGTGGAACAATTTCCGGTTTCCTTCCGGCTTCGGCGTCTGAGGTCAACTAATCCCACTGTGTCATGAATCATTCAACCCAATCAATGTGTTAATTTCATTAAGATTTTGAAGTCCAGCCAAAGTGTCACCGCACTGCACAGTGAACGACAGGTTGTGGACAATAGGACAATGAGTGTAAGCTTGCGTATGTCCTTCAAAAAACAAATAAGCGATAAATGATCTGGTCAAGAGGAGGAGGAGTCAGCACACAAAACCGGCATTAGGATTCCTGGTGAAAAAACCAGTAGTTGAAGGAATAAGTGACGTTTCGTGACTTGATTTTTTGGAAAAAGTTGTGGAAGACCAGTCGCAAAATCAAATTAAATTAAAATCCCAGACCAAGAGAATTTTCTTACACTTGCAGTTGGAATGCCGGGGGGTCCTTGCGTTGCGTTGGTGGAAAAAGTTCAATCATAAATTGGTTGAGGTGTTTGTTTAATGGACTTGTGTACTGTATGATAATTGTTTCTACATACAACGTGTGAAATTTCAAACCTCGACATTTCACCATTGCCAGGCCGAAGCAACCAAACCAGCTTCAGCTTCCAGTTTTTGAGTTGCACAAGCTAATTTTTTGCAAATGCAAATAAAAAAGGTTTTCGTGGATTCGGTTAATTTGACTTCTGGTGACACGACCGTGGTTTAAGACAACATTTTCGTGTGGAGTTTTGGAATCGTGTGTAAAACCTTCCTTGTGGATTTGAGTGCTTGCGAGAATCGGCAGACAAAACAGAATTGGCAAACAGTCAGCTCGTGGTGCACGTCAAGAAAACTGCTTCATTCCTGAAGTCAAAGCCAAGTCAGTTAATTATAAAGCCAATCCCCTTCGCATTTGCATCAAAACGACCTGAACGTGTGATTATTTGCTCAAGCTGGTTGGACATCCTCGCAAAATAAAATTTGAATAAAATTCGCCAATATTTGTTCAGATTGCGTCGCGGATACGGCACGTACAAATTTGTGCCCGAAAAGTCAATTGGATTTTGGAAAAACGATAACATTGGTAAGTAATTTATTCATATTGAGTATTCGTTCTAGATTATCAGCTACAACCACACGAAACCCTGATTATGGATTTATCAGAACCATTCTATTCTATTCTAATAATCACACCTCTTCGGATATACATTCGTACTGTCACTTCATTGGTAATCTTTGTCATACGTTGTATAACCGTCTTAAATTCCAGATATTTGGTTGATAGTGTTTGCACCGCATATTGTACTTGAGCGATACGACCTTGCAAGGTTTGGCTTACAATTATACAATTAGATTCGATGAATTCGACCGAATAAAGTTTCAGACATCTGATACTACATACTAGTAAGTTCATAGTATATTTTCAAGTTGATATTAATTTTGTAGTCTGTAAATGTTGACGACTGCAAAATATGTCATCTTTGCTGAATATTATCTTCTCCGATACCCGACCAGATAATCACAAATCTTATATAATCAGAGCGGGGATATTGTCTTGTATCGTTGAAGGGTACTGCACGTATTTCTTGGGAACAAAAATTACACCTTACAAGATCTGTGGAAATAACAGATTTTGCGCACATGTGCTGCAATTGTGGTTCTTGTTTTTTGTGCAATGTTAAAATGAAAAAAACTGCAATGACTTCATGTATTGTAATACAAAATACAAACAATAATGCTCATTTCAGATAATTCATAAATCCTCAAAGTCATATCACCGACCTGTGCGTGTGGTCAGTATGAATTTTCAATGCAAAATGCTACGCAAAAAATCTCGATATGCAATACGCACAGGGAAACTAATTTTGAAGTAAAACTCAGAAAGTCTAAAATGCTGAAGATTTAAGTGACTGGTCGCGAATATGAATGATCAGTCAGTACGAAAAAGTAAGTAAGATAGGATTCCTTATACGAGATAAACTGGCATTTCGTGGAGGTTTCAGTAGTTATGGTTGTACATAGTGGTTAATGTACCAGGTAATTAACAAAAATTTTAGCTGCCGAAAAATGGGTCATAATTGTAAAGATGACACTGTAATTTTGTGACCTCTCGTGTAGATTTGTTAGATGGCACGAGTTTACACAAAAAGTAGCTTCCTTGTCAGAGAACGGCTTTGTTTTTCTCAACATTGTTTTTTACGTTAGGGTTAAACTTATATTTACATTAAAATAATTTTACAATATACCATAGTGTCCGTCGCCGCCACAAAATGGAAAAATATTCTCTCATATTGCTTTGGTTAGTCTAGTAGCCGTGTAATTCATAAGTAAAACCAGTCCAGCTCGTCCTTGAAGAGGCAGTCAAAAGTGTGCAAATTAACTTTTGATGAATATAATTTATTTTGCTCAGCTACTACAAAATAACATCACATCATCCTGCATTTATTTACACTTCGTTATGGACTATGGACGATCCTTAGTGCACGACATTCTAAACTATTTGCAATTTAGGAGAAGAAAATTGAAGGACTTTTTTGCTATTATAAAGTATAGAGTGGACAAGTGGACATTGAAAATGCATTAAGATATGGCATGCACATGCAACAGAATACGCGAATTTGCAGGTGCGGAAAGTTCACGACGAGAAAAAGAATTTATTGTCCCGACAGATTTAAGATTTTTTTGGATTATCAATTAAATTATACAATTATACGAGCTAGGCCCATTTCCAGCAATATTTGTACCTTGTAGGTATAGTGTGCCGTCTGCCGACCAGTAGGATTTTAAATGCAATACAAGGTATACGAACAGGAGTGGAACACCTCTGGAATCCCACAGGGACCCCAGGAACGTTCTCATTGAAATTCTGTTGTGAAGTTCATAATTTTGGAATTCTGTTGATGGAGTGTGTTATGTAGTGATTATGTGTCATATAATTTTATGAAGAATACGTAAGATTAATGTAGTACAATCCGACCATGCTGGTAGAAGTTATAAGGTCAGCGACGTTCAAACCGTGAATGTGCGTCTGTTCACATTTTCCGAGAGGTGTTCTGATCGTGTCCGGATACTCTGTATATTGTTTGTTTGTTTGTTTGTTACTCGGGCTTGAAGTCTCTCTTACACATTCCTCACTTAAGTAGACAAGCTAAAAAGCAAGTCCACATATTGACGATCTACATTCTGGAGAAGCTAGAAATACGGGGGGTATATGTTCCGCGTCCAACACTACAGGCCCTGGTTTATTTCTATCGGGCAAACGGCTAGACTTTTATGGATAAAACCCTCACATAATTTCTCAGTAGGTCAAGGGATACAGCACATCAAAAATCTAGCCAAATCCAACAGACATATCCTTCCTTCCTCCCTTGGAGCACCCGTCGTCCCTTGAAGAAGGGTCGTTCCATAAGAGTTATAAAGAGTCTTACCAAATAATTCATTTTATAATTTTTGTGGTTAATGTGATGCAAAAGCGCAGCAGTTTGGTGGCAGTAGTAATTTTTCTATAAAACTTTCTTAAGGCAAATCTTGAATAATTTGTACGTGCGTTTTGTCTCCTCCGCTATATTTGTTTGTGCTTTATACCTTCACTTTATTTCTATTGTGATTCGATTTGGCAATATCCTACTCCCACTGTATTGTATGCCAAGTCCTTATTAAATTAGGATACGTGAGTGCATAATGGATTAGCTTTCATCTAACCTCGGCATTGCGTTACCTCCAGCTCTGACGTTCGAGTTGACTTTTGGATAGTCGAATCGATTTTTTTTATTAGGTAGTTTAATTTTACCACTAGTTTGAGTTAGTTACTCACACAAGTCGAGTTACAAGGGAAATACCGAAACTGGTCATCAAGAAATTTTAATTTCTACGCAGCGGGTTTACTTTAATTAATACAGATACGAAATAAAATACGTTTACTGTATCCCCAGTAGTTCGAATATCGCATAGGAAATTATGATAATATGTAAACCGAAAGCGAGATTAGTATACAGATCAGTCGGTTGGAGATTAATGGGGTATAGAGTAATTACCCTTATGCTATAGCGGGGTTCGATTCTTCGGGCAGACTGTTGTGATTGAAGTTTTTTTGCCTCTGGAGTTTACATATACACGCGACGATATCAGACCATAAACGATGTATATTTTGTTCCAATTAACGACCTGTCTAGTCCGGAAAGTGTAAGGAGAAGTATTCACATGTACAGGAACGCGCGTTCAAATTGCACAGGAACGTTCAAATTGGAATTCTCTGTTGTAATTTGAAATGCGACATATTGGGAATCTGTACTACTAGAATGTTTTGAGTTCGAATAGATAGATATAACCAGCCTGGCAGAAGTTACAAGTTCAATAACTATTGAAAAACGGGTGGGAATTTGGGATGCCGTAAAGTGAAAGTGAAAGTTACTATACGTCACCGGACATCCACACACCTATGTATTTCTAGCGGTCAAACGGTCAGACTGTTGGCGGTAGGTACTTCACAAAAGTTGTTCGGGAGCTCAAGGGCTACAACATATCACAAATCCAGGGAATTTCAACGGCGTAAATTTTCCCATAAGGTGTATACGGTGTCCGTTAAGGGATCTAGAAAAGTAATCCCGAAGTGTGAAGCGTTTGTTGCCTATAAATTATCGGCATATCTGATGAAACGCCGCTAAAATGAAATCCTTGTGAGACCTGTTTGACGTTGTTTTTTTCCATTTTCAACAAGAAAGGTGACTCAGATCGGACGTAAGTTAGTTGTGTTGTGCGTGGTGTGCGTTTGCGATTGCGCTTTTATTATGTAGACTACGACTAGATAGAAGTACGAAAGTTAGTTCAATTTCCGTTTTTGTTATTTTGGGTTAGGGCTGGGTCGTGTCAAGTCAAGTCAAGAGAAAATCCATAACATGTTAGTTGACAACATGCAGAGTTGCAGCTTTAATCTTCCGGATGAGTCTAAAAATTATTGACAAGATAAAAAATACACGGCATGGGGCTATGCAGTCTTCTAACATTTTAGTTTCCTTTATCCTCTGAGCTAATGTAATTAATGTTTGACCATATTAGTTAGTAGAACAAAGAGTTCAATCGTGTAGTCTACTCGTTCATGTCAATCATAATTTTTGGAGAGGGTATTTTTAGGACTATCGCTGGTCCTGTCTGTATGTTCCTGACGACTGAAATGAAATATTAAAATGAATCACGTTTTTGGAAATCGATTTTGATGGAACTTTTTAAGGTTCTCGTGTGGGCTATCTCAGACACTCGAGTGAGGATTTATAAATACAACCCATTGGTTGACATTTGCGGGGTTAAGTATGTCGAAATCTTCGCATAATTTTTGTAATGGTTCGGATTTCCATATGGAAGGTATCCTTAGTAGTAGAAACCGCTACAATCGAGAAGAATATCTTCCAGGCAAGTTCGCCTCGATTGAACTTATAAACGTGATTTCACTTTACCACGACGAGGACGAGACGTGTAAATTTTTGAAGTTGAAAGTATTCGCGAGCATGACTTAATTTTACGCACATGCCTTTTTTATGTATATCGTGTAAAAGCTGAGGTCAAAAAATTAGATCGGGCTTGCATTCTTGATCACAACTAGATTCTATCCACATTATTTTTA
>JAQGCA010003459.1:0-11772 GCA_034698945.1 Protaphorura quadriocellata | reverse complement strand
AGTTTTGACGCAAAACAATGTTTATCTCTAGCTAGGTTGTGTATAATTTTATGATTGCTGTCGTCAGTTACTATTCCGTATTCCCTCAGCCGTCTGAACAGGAAATGCATTACAAGGCTGTACAAATTGAGAAACATTGACCGGAAATGGAGTGAGTCGGTCCCGGTCCGGTCCCGGTCCGGTCTCGGTCCGGTCCGGTCCTTACCACTGGACCGAAATGTCGGTCCCGGTCCGGTCCTAAATTTTGTTCGGTCCGGTCCGGTTCCTGCCTAGGACCGGACCGGACCGGACCGTTGCGAGCTCTAAGAGTAAGTTTCACATTTGAAATACTTTCCTTGTAAGAATGTGAATACATGAAGAAGTACGACGAACAAATTGTTAGAAAAGTGAACCTAATAAACTCAAGTGACTCACTGACAGAATAGACATTAAGTTTGTCTGCAAGGTGGTGAACTTTGCAAATAAACTACCAACGTCTACGTCCACGTCGTAAACTACTAAAAATTCAACTTCTGAATCGATAACATTTTGCCAGATTACTAACTATTAACAGTGTGAGCTCAGTAATCATATTTTTTTTCTCACTGCGTCGTAAAGCAAATCATTACATTTTTTATTGCTGATTCGAATCCATACATACCAGAACAGAGCTTCAGCAAACGTATGCGTAATCAGGAATAATAAGTGCCGCTGATCTTTGACGGGAGGTCATGACATAAGACATAAAGCATGTATTGTACGTTATTATTCATATTAATAATAAAACTTGTTTGGGAGTTATGGGACTTGCACGGGTCATCGGGAAAATGCGACCGGCCTATTCAAGAATTCTGGGGTTGCAGAGATAGTTCTGCATAATAGAGTTTCTTTTGACCAGGACCGACGACGATAACTTCATTATAAATAGTCCTGACCTCCTGAAATCAATTAACTGAAAAAAAAATTGAAAAAAAAAAGAAAAAAATGAGCTGGACCTCCAAGGGATGGTACCCTTAGATGTACACTGAAGAAAAACCTCTTAAAGTCATCCACTGAAAATCATTCCGAGGAATTCCTCAGACGCAACAATTATCTGGATCCCATGCTATTTCGTCGGTCTTTTCTGCTACAGATATATCCACTGCTTCGGTACATTAAATGTTTTTTTTTACCAATTTTGACATAAAAATGTCAAGTCATGATCTAGATCAAAATCAGAAACACTAACTATTTTCCAGGGCATCATAAACCCACATAAACTCACTTCCTATGACTTCAAAGCAGTCCCACGCTAGTTTTTCGAGGCTGAACTGCTACATATCATTTCTATTTAACACATTTGGATAAACTCCAAATTTTATGCTCACTTTAAAAAATATACGGCCTTTTCTTTGTAGACTTGTCATATTGTGATCAAGATTAAATTCCACAAAAATTTGCCCGCTGGACCGTCAGGTTAAATCCCTGGGCTTAAGGCTTAGAGCAAGCAAGCATATAGTTGTTTTACAATCTTGTTTGACAAGTTCATGATAACCACATCTGATCTGCTGTTTCCACTCAACCATATTCTGCTTTGTACAACAAATCAAACAGAATTATTTTGTATCCCGGTTCAATGGATTTGCATTACGAACTGAGTATGAGGTCTGCTTTGTGAATATCTTACTTGGATCTTGAGCTTATTGTCCATTCATTTCTCTTTTTGAGATCGTGTGAATTATACTGCCGATTTGTAAGGCGGGTACATGTGCACAGGGTGATTCGGAAGCCTATACAGTATACACCGTTATTGAGGATTACCAGAGGGGGGAAATGGTGTGTACATTTTAGAGACACTATTTCTTTGATCAAGAGTTCAACCAGCCCATAGTAAAATCTGTGCTAATTATGAACAACATTATTTTTTGAAAACCAACCAACTCTGGCTTATGAACCTCCCTGTGCATATTACTCCAACTACTGCCTGAAATTATAGATCAGTACTGAATAAGAAAATAGAGTTGGGTCTCTACCTTCACTGCACAGATGAGCGTGCAAGTACAAAAATTATAAAAAGAGGACCAAAACACGTCACCCCTCAGAGACTAGCATTACAGTAAAAAAAATGAAATGTCTGACCACTTTTTTAAGACCTGAAAATATAAGGTCCCTTAAGGGACATTGTGAAAGAAAGGAATATGATAGACAGACTTTCTAGCTGCGGAATTCTAGACCCTAAAAGAGACTCTCGATCAAGAAGTATAATACTAGAATATGATACCCGAATTCTTGAAAATATATTTTAAAAATTTGACAAGAATTTTGAGAAATATTGCTCTACTTTAAGAGAATATTGTCAATCAATTTTAACTTATTAATATTTTAGTGTTACACCGATATTGGGATTTAGGCGGTTCTGCAATAATAAATTGTCTCAAATCACTCAATCAACGCCATCTTCAATTCATCCATCATTCATACGATAATATACTGAACGCCCTGGGTCGCGATCGCGCAGCAATCATCATTTAGCGTGCACTGTCGGAATTCCTTGCATGCATCGCGTGCACATAATGTCATTTTAATCTCCTCGGAAGCAGCTCAAATAATAACCCGCATCCACATTCCTTTTCGAATTAACTTAAGTACTCTCACAGTTAACATTATTATAATTAACTCTAACAACTATCAACAAAAAGCAAAACAGAAACACCCTCCAGCTTATCTCACAAATTCAAAGCGCTCCAAATGAGGTTAATTACGTATCTTCCCTGTTGAGTGCCTTTTAATTGACGCAACTTTTTAAAACCCGAAGGGAATTATGGTGTCAATTATATATGTATACCATTAGCAGTGGTATTCGCATTGAGGATATTACACCAATCGCATTTCCGACCGGACTTGATATATTATTTGTTTAACACACTTTATGACAATTTCTACGCCCGTCGGATTCCGCCGAAGTTTTTGTTCTGTTCATCTTGACCACTTGAACAAAGTTTTTGAAGTCCTCAACGACGACACAGGGCAGCAAAGGTCAACGTACTTTGTTTCATAAGTAAAGTAACCGTGCAGATTCCTTTTGGTGTTTGCAGCGACCCTATCACTATCACTACAGAGGTCATAATTCTCATTTTAGTGGAGTGGAACATACTGAGATCCCTTGATTCTCTCATTAAATAGGCATAAAACATGACCCTTGTGATAACAAAGTACCTTGAGGTTGGCGACCCCCGTAGGTCAACGGGTCAAGGCCATGACAAAGAGTATTCAAGCCGTCGTGATTACAACATATCGAAATTAAGCAATCGGTCCAGCGTAGCTCAGCGCCCTCCAGTAGATTTCGAAAGGCAAAGAGTAAAAGATACAGATTTTTTGTTTGCTCTATGACGAAACAAGTAAAATCACTAAGATATTCTCAGAAGATCGAGTTCCTTCTAAAGATTTTCAAAATAATTTCCTAAAACTTACAAAATATGGATCCAGTTGACAGTAGACATGTTCATATTCTTCGACAGTATTGTTGTTCAGAAGTGCCTTGCCACCTCCGCCATTGGCGGGCGCCGTTTTCGTTGCTGGTGATGGAGACATAGACATAGATGATGAGACACCCTGACTCCAACTCATTTGAGTTTCTGGATTGTCTCCGCCCATTGAATTATTAATGAGTGATGAATTTTGATGATTAGCAGTCTTAGGCTTAGGCGGTGGCCTAGGCCTGGCGGGGTATTTTTTCTTCATGGATGATGAGGATGGTGGACTTGCTGAAGATGCCGAATCCAAAACTAACCAAGAGACTCCTTCACTCATTCCACCAACAATGGCAGGGACGCTTCCACCACTACCACTCCCAACAACTGCGTCCAAAATATTATTTACACTCCTGTCGTCATCTTCCTCAAAATCTGTCCACAACAATAATGACAAATTACATTGAGCCACATAATTGAAAATTCTTTCACATCATTATCCTTGTAAATGTCAGTCATTTCACCGCCGTCATCATCTAGCCTTGAGTTAGCACATCCGGCTCTAATTTGTGGTGTTGTACTGTTTGTTGTACTTGTACATTGTAGCAAAAAATATCATTTAGTAAAAGCAGTTTGACTCTCGATAAATGAACTCGTAAACTGCGCGGAAATTAATTTCTTATAAGGAAAAATTGTTCAATTTGAAGTGCAGCCATAAATAGAATGCTAGAACGTAGCGACTGGACAAAAGATAGCCAAGTTCGATTAAGCTGGGGTGAGTTATACGAGGGGTGTTCTTGAATTTGATTCCGTTTCATTGTTATCATCTAAGAGTATCGAATATAGGGGCAAGATTCTATACTCTTAGGTTATCATGGTCCCAAAATTCTGAAATTAATACCTCCAATTCCAAGACGATATTTAGGAATGCACACAAAATATTGATTCAACTTTTCATTTGAATTCTGAATATCGTATCATAATACAATGGTGTATCGAGTATCGAAAATAGTGCCAATTCATAGCTGAGAATAATACAAGAGATAATGTCTGTTGTTTTGATTGTCAAGGTGAGATATCGAGTGGCATTCCATTAAATGTCCGATTATCGGTCATAATCAGATAATCATTAGCTCATGACAAATTATTTTTAGACCACACAATATATCAGGTTAGAGTTAGAACCCCGGGTGTGTGAAATAGTATAGTTTTATCTATCTGTCCCTTTGAGTCTCGGTTCATTAGTGTGAGAATCTAAAATAATGCCAAGTTGCGGCCATAATGCAATGAAATGGTAATCATGACAGTTTTTTCTAGTTCTGCCTAGGCGGCGAAGCAATTTGCAATTTACTCCGCTCGTCTCCTCGTATATTTTTTTGCCCGTAACTTCTCGTCTTCTCGCGTCTCATTCGATATTTTTCTACTTGAGCGATTTTTCGCTCGTTGTTTATTTCAAAGGGTGACGATGCAATGGCAGAAAACGTATTGTTTGTCTGTCTGAAGCAACACGGCAGAATAAAATATGACAGGGGAGCAAATATCTTGGAGGGCTGTAATGGCTAATGTACCAGCAAAAATCTAACTTCTTGGAATTGAGTGGACACGCCATGCCATGCACGTATTATATTATGTATCCAGACAATTGCGTAGCGAATCCAATACTTGTTGTAGTGGATCATCTGTAATGACCAATCGGTCGGAAGTAATTTGCACGTGCAATTTGCTCAGAATGATGAATGTCGGAGTTCAAGGGAAAAGAATGCAACCAAAGTGAATGAACGGCATCCGCTATTACCTATTGCCTCAGACAAATAACGGCCATTGATGGCATGAACATTATTGAACAAAAAATATTCGAAGCAAGTGGTGAGATTTTTGTACATGTGGTACCAGCTAAGATACACCACAAAATAATAGAATTTAGAACATAATTTCGAAAAAGTGGATTTGGTCGTGTTTATATCGGAAAATCGCTCGAAAATCCCCTGCGTCAGCTTTTTCTCAGACCAATTTAACTAAAACACTCTTCTACACCGCTGCGCGCATCTGAGTTTAAACCTCAATGGCTAATTGAATTATTCATACAAGTTTACAGCGTATAAATATTCTATCGCATGTCCAAACTATTCGGTTGACGAATCATGCGATCTATTTCCGCAGAGTTTGAATTTGCAAGGAATGTTTGATTTCATGTCGAATTGGTGGTGAAAAGATGGAAGCGTCAAACGTATGTGAGAAATCTGAGACCTTTGTACAAATGTATTGAATGTATAGTTTCTCAAAGGATTTTTCAGAGAGATTTCACCAATAAACCTCAGAAAATTTTCAATTGTTGAAGAAATTCTTTTGAAATGATGTTTGTTTGTTTGCATGGGATGAATCCTACAGGACAATATCCTCCATCCTATGTTGCAATGACAAGCCAGGTATAATCCTTCCTATCATCCTATCCTATTCCTGCTCCACCATTAACTCGTGAGTTCATTTTTGTGGAGTAGTCGAGTAGTGCGTAAGTATGGTCCTTTTTTCTAACAATCCCACCAACAATGGCATTTTCCTTCTTCACTCTTCGCTCAACAATTTGCTACGCTCTACCTTAGCTAAGGTACACATTTTACAAGGTAACCACTTGAATTCATTTCTATTTTGTGCAGGTATGAACAAAACAGACCGCAGACAACAGTTCAAGTTCGTTGGGTTGGATCAGAACTCCATATCCGTTCTTTAATGAACGTTTAGAGAATAATTTCTACCTCTATGCGACGATATCCAAACAATTGTGCTGTCATGCAGGTTTTTCGTGGAGGATGGGGTTGGACTTCGACTTGGCCTCAGGAAGGTACCCCTAGTAGTATGGAAAGCCCTAGCCTAGAGTTACCTTGTAAATCGATCACCTGTTCTCTGCCCCAAGGATCGAAGTAACAAGGGTCTGCTTCTACCACACAAGTTGAAATAAGTGGGTTCTTGTGTGAACAGATTTATGAGTGTCTTGAACGTAAGACTCACTTCTTTGATTATTCCAGTAATTCTTGGTATCACTTGATGATGATACCTTGTTATACAGGCGTGGATCTCATTCTCCTGTGTATTGTTAGAAACGTTCGTTCCATTGCGTGTCTTTTTTACTTGTTCAGAGCAAACTTACAAAAATACAGTGTCGAGATAGAAAAATTGAATAAGAGAAGAGTTCGTTTAGGACACGAAAGGATAAATCCACTCATGCATGCATGCATCTCTTAGGCATCCAGGCGAACTTTGTAAATGTAATCAGTACCTACTTTTGTAATGTGTGATTTGGACGGAAAAATCTCGAGATCCATGGAATGGAATAATGGAGTTGGAGTGTGATGAACAAGCATTTTCAAAACATACTTGGGAAATGTTAGCAAAATTTTCAGACGCCCGTCAAATTCATAGAATTAATCTATTCTTTTCTTTATAACGGAAGAGATCAGTCATGCCGGCGGAATATGGCTGTCTGTCAAGTGTAAACGCGAGTCCGAGTCTGAGTGACGCCAAGCCGGGGCTAAATTATTGGCCATTACTTGAACTTGGAAAACTTTACTCCATTGAGTGTGAATAATGTGGAATATGTACGTATTTAGCCTGAAATTGACGTAAAACTACCGTATTTACTTCAATGCCAATGTTAGTTAAAGTTTCGAAGTTACTGTCGCAGTCACTTAAACCTTTTCAGTTCAAATTCGCACTTTAGCCAAAAATTTCGAAAATTTCGGCTTTAGGAATTCTCGGCTCCAAGGGCTGAATTGGTATCAACGAGAGAAGATTAACTTTAGATTAGTTACTCCAGAGGTCCCATCGATCGAAATAATTAATTCGAGGTCTCAATCTGAGGACGATGTACCGCGCCTACACCCAGCCGTACAAGGAATTAGGAAGTGTGCCGTCCAGGAATTGAACCCGAGACTTGATGGATTAACGCTCGGCGCTCACTACGCTTACTCGGCGCCTTACTCGATTTCCGACAATGTGTATATCTCCTATGGCCCTGAATACTAATTTTATAAATTCCAGACAGACCAGAGGAGTACCACGACATGTTATGTTTTAACAGATCTCGTTATCATTGTAAAGCAAATGATTATTAAATTGGTTGCACTTTGCACTATGTGAATTAATTCTCGCTTTACATACAGATGCAACAGCCATCCGTCCACATTCATTTAACTACTAACGACTACATGTGATCAAATGAAATCACGACATCATGAAACTATTTGCTTGTCATATCCTTGAAAGGATTAGGCGTTATAAAAAGGATCTATATAATTACAATAACATTTTTACTTGTTTAATTAGCATAAATCCAACTAATTCTCCAAGAGCCAGAGCTAGAGCCGACAGCCGACCGACCTTGATAATGCCAAAACTACGTTAACTTGACTTCCATATTATTTTTGAGCATTGCATTTGCATCAAGTATTATGTACGAAACAATCGGGTGACCTTTGGGAGGGAAGGATTACATTGTATTATTGCAATGCAGTTTTCCCTAAGGCAAGGAGATATGGCTATTGAATTAAATTAACCATACGGCTCAATATTAGTTAGTGTGAAATAAACTAGTCAGGTACTTGAGTACTTGTTGTGTCATTCACAATTTTCTTCGCTCGAAACGTCACGTCAGACTTAAAACATTTTCTACGTTCCACGTTTGAACAGGTGAAAATTGATGTATGATTACAACAATATGCGACAGGTACAAAGTATTACAAGAGGTAAAACTACAGGTAGATTCCCTGAGGCTAATTTGGGTTTATGATCCTCATATTGTTGTTGCTATGAAGAGCAGAACTAGAACTCACCGATTTTAATACCTTAAATTCTTTCAGACGTACTACGCGATGGTAGTGTTTATTATTACGTCATCCTAACATCAATTTGTACACGATCTCTCTTCTCAGGTATTTTTCTGCTAATTGCGACGATTTAATTATTGGACTGATTTTCTACAATTCGCTGTTATAAAAATGTCGCCTCTCCAATATTCCAGACAATGTAATGTTCGAAGTCTCGAGAAAGTTCTGATGCGAATTACGAGTTGATTGATAGCAGATTACAGTGAAGGATTTAGTTGGGATTAGATGGCATTGGAATGAATTAATTTTAATACATTCTGGAATCCGGATCCTCCACGCTTAATCTGATCGCCTATTTCGTAGTTCTTTACTTCAAAATAAATGAGATTTTGTTTTCTAATTAAGGGCTGGATTTATTTGTAAAGTAGGAAGTGAATTGAATAATGCAGATGGGACAACATCGTGTAGGAAAAATTTATGTAGATATCTAGCCGGATGAGAATGGATGATTTTGTGTCGTATTCATGTCCTATCTGTCGTTTCGTGTCTGTCTATCGTCGTCTAAAACTAATCCAACTTCAGCTGGTGCCAAAAACATCGTAAATACACTCAAGGCTGCTAACTAAGACATGAGACTTGAGGCTTGTGTGTGTTATGCATGTTAATTCGATTTAACTGGAGCGTGCGATTACCCAACAGCATAGCAGTCCATAAGAAATGTGTAAACATTAAACAAAATGTCAAGAGATAAAAATTGTTGGACATGGACACGGACTACATATTCACAAATTAATTGTCCCTTAGGACGTCCATGTCACCTTGGCTCATACCAAGCAAAATCTTCAAACGTAACAGCGCACGGTTTTGTGTTGCCGTAATATCGCCATGATATAAATCATTAATGAGGATCCTTTGAGCTAAGAATTCTATGATTTTACGCGAGTAAGGTTTATGTATATTACCGAACATGAATTTGGAGTGGGTCGACGACCACCCTATTTTAAGTGTAAAATTGCCTTCACTAAAAATTCTGATACAGAAATTGCACGTTGTGGCATTTCGACTGGGATGGGAAGATGGGATGTACAATTTCGATCTTGATTTTATTCCCTAGTAAAAATATTACGTAGAAAAAGAAAGTATAGTGAAGAATGTTTTGCATTCCTCACACACAGACAAATGAAACATGAATGCACGAAAATTGGTTCGATACAAGGGAGGTTTGATAAAAGGAAAGCCATAAATAAGGACTCAAATCACAATTCTATTAAAGTTCCGATAGACATACACGAACACCGATAAAAAGAGAGAGTATCTGACAGATTTAATTTATATTCGCCGTAAACAACGACCAAAGGGTTAAACATCGATGCGTGCTTTCTTCGTGCTATTGCTTCCTACTTGGCCTATGGAAGGTACCCCTGTCAGCCTGTCAGTACGATAAAAATGTAGTTGAGGAAAGAGCAAAAATCAAGCATTGCATTGTACGTCGATTCCGAGGCTGTCGAACTCTCCACAAAGCGAACTGATAAGGGGCTTCCTGAATCAGCGAAAACAAACTTTCTTTGTAACCTCCATATCTTGTTTGTATCGGATAAGAAATATGCTGTCAGTTAAGGTCGTATTCGTCCTATGCGTTATAAGAAAATTCCGGTTTTGTGGTGTAAGTCCTAAGTGCTACAACATACCTGGATTAGTCAAACTTCCGACACTGGATGATAAAAAATCATTGTCTGTGCAATGAATGGAGTCAACGGAGATTGATAGTCTGAGCGGATTCCTTCGACGCCCTTTTTGATTCAACCATGAATTCCAATTTTGTGGCGTCTGAGTCTGGGTCTCCTCGACCCCGCCGTTGACCTTTCGGCTTCCCACTCTTCTCTTTTCTTCCGGAAACATTTTAACTTTATACCAGCAACAACAACTCCAACATCCAATTCAAATTGACTCACAAATTACATGACATTATTGATGTAACAAAGATGTTGAACTCATTGTCGTGCAACAAAAGTGAACGTTTGTAAATCTTTGGGTAAAAACTTTCTCGGTTATATTCCCGGCACATTAAAATTTGTTCGGTCGAATGTCATATTCGTGTCGCGAGAAATTGTCCGCATGAATTCTTCTTCCGACGATAAAATGTTTAATAAAACTTGAATTCGTAAATAAAATCACTGTCACTTCATTCAATTAAATTGCCGAATACTTTCTATGTTCTATTGAGAATTGAAATAAAATTAAGATTTTCTGTGATATATTTCTCCAAAACTCGATGTCAGAAAAGTTTGACTTTTCGAATCCGTCCGAAAAAGTTTCACTGAAGTTAACGGAATTAGTTGAATTCTTTCCAGATTAAAATTTCATTACGTCTGTTAAAATTTATTTCTTAAATAAAATTCACAAGCGCATGAACTTTTCACCAAGTTTACCCTTTCAATCCTTAAAATTTTATTTGATAGGTTAAAATTCTGTCCAAGTTGGGACGATTTAAAATGAATTAAGACGAAGACGTGCTTTGGCCGTAGAAGACGAAAGACGTGTTTCCTTCTCAACGTGTGTACCTCTGAAGAGATGAAGAAGATGTGAGATGTGGAAATGGTCCATCCACAGCTTCTACCCTCGTAGACCAAAAAAAAAAAAGATCATTCCATTCCAACTCCCACAAACCCTTGAGCAACAATTCTTTTCCCACAGCAGTAACCAGCACGGCCAAGCCAAATCAAGGCAGACACACCAAAAGAAAAAGAACTTTCGTCTTCCATATCCAAGACAAAACGTGTTCGACCCAAACACATCTTAAAAGTGGCGGACGTGACAACATGTTCTGGGACTGGGACGTGTCCAAATTAACGGGACCTTACCAGAATTCTGTCAAAATTGTATGGAGTTTTAAAATCGATATTCTGGGAAAAAAACACGACGAGGATAATTTGTAGAACAGTCAAAGTTGCCACTAGGCGTCCAACTGTATCTCTGGATCCAAGATGCTTAAAACGTCCTTGAGTAAGCAGTATCGAGGTAGTAAGAATTACGAAGGAAAATCAGGCAGGATATCAAAGGACATGTTTTCAGATGAGAGATGAGTTTATTTGTCTGATTCCCGGAGGCTCACTTGTATCGGGTTAAGTTATCCCACTGGGTACCTTTTAGCCCAAGGTGAAAATAGCCTGTTAATGTTTATAGCATGGAGCATCCCGAGAGAAACAAAGAACACATAGCACATTAACCTTTTTCAGGATACACGGCTGGGCCCAAAGAGTTATTACTTTCATGTAATGTCGTATATCTACAACTTACAACTAACATATCGTACGCACTAGTGTTATATTAGTTCTGATTAGTTCTAGTTAGTTCTAGTTCCACACCCAACTCAAGCTTCTAGTTCTAGTTCTGATTAGTTCCACTCGAATTCTATTTTAGTTCTAGTTCCAAATTAGTTCTACACGTAAGCATGGGAACTATAACTAAAGAACTCAATTAGAACTCAATTAGAACTCAATTCCAGTACAGCTCCGCGTGATAAT
>JAQGCA010003458.1:0-11774 GCA_034698945.1 Protaphorura quadriocellata | reverse complement strand
AGATCCTTTTACGCTGTTCAGCCACAAATTCTTCAAAATATACAAACATTATATTCTGGTGACGGCATTTCTTTTATTTTTTTTATTTCTCTAAGACAGCATCCTCTAATGAGGTCGGTAATTATTCCTGGCTACCACTACCTTCAAGATGGTCGATAATGCGATATTATTTTAGATTAAAATTTTTGATATTAAGTACCCTGGGGCAATAAACAAATAGTTTTACAAATGCAAGGTACCGTTGTGAAGATCTAGAAAAGAGACGTACAGAACACAAAACGCCATAATGAGGAGACATTAGACTTATTGTAATATATTATAAAATTAGCAAGGACAGCCAAAGAAAGTACCGAACAAGAAGAGTTAAATTAATTTATTCAAGAGATAAAGTGCTGTGAGTGTGTTTGATCCAATGAGCGGCTGTCCCTTCGTGTCACAAAGGAATGTCATCTAAGGAACAATTTACTGTGACTTTTGACATGCTCAGGGAGTCATGTTTTATTCAACCCGTCCTGCTCTTCGCTCTTCATAATACTCCCTCCCTACTATGCAATGGAGACACGTTACATACTGTCTACATTGTATGATTGCTACGATTATCTACGCTATTAACTTCCAGAAAAACTTATTTCAAGGTTCGAATTCAGACATCCGAGTTCTGAACCTTAATCCAATTTGCGCGTTAGGTTTGTAGTATCTAAGCATACAAATATGATTGGTATACAAAATAATAGTTATTTTTTAAAATACGAAATCTTGTCTTAAATTGCACGTTTCAGTTTGGTGAATAGGTTGCCACTGGAAGGACTGGTAATGAGTGTTGTCGAAAGTTTCCAGAAAATTGTACAACTTAAAATCGAACGTTTACAGAAGCGGGGCTAACCATCGGTCGATCACGCTCACCTAAATTCATTAAAACCATTTAACGCTTAGGAGATGAAATTTCAAACGGCTACTTAGACGAAATAGAACTTTACCTGTGATGATTGCGAGAGGTCAAGTCTAGAGATCCTTCAAACCAAGTAGATACTGGTAATACATTCAGGGTCAATTCATTTACACACTTTAAGTTACATTAGCCAATGTGATACATTTTCAGAGGCATATCACTCGATGAGAGCACATGTCCGCTCATTTAATTTTGAGCCTTTTTTCTGAATCTAAGCCCGCCCTTCCCTCTATCCCATTCTCCAAATTCATACACAGATTTGGGCAAAGCCGAGTGCAAGTGCAATGTATAGTTGTTGCGGAGACAGAGGAAAGGGCGGGCTTGGATCGGAAAAAAGGCTCAAAATTAAATGAACGGAGGGTCAAGTGCAGAGATCGATCAAACCGAGTAGATTATACCGTTAGAACAACGTGTCAATTCTTTTGCACACTTTGAGCTAAATTAGCCAATGTTGTTTTCATTCATTCATTCTCCAATCTAGTGGAACATGACCCTTTTATGGAAAATGAATTTGCTGCACATTAAAAAGTATTACTGGCAAGTATTAATGGGTAAATTGGCAAGCGTAAACAGGGTAAACGCATATAATTTTTGATAGTTGGATAGTTTGGGATTTGGCTATTTTGTTCATGATAACGAATCAGAGGACCTTTTTTGAATCAAATTCATTAGCTGTGATAAAATATTCAGTTTTATTAAATTAACATAAAATATATTTACAACATAATCGTTTCGTCAAATATTACTTCGAGTGTTTGTTGAATTTTCTGTGAAATCAATTGACCACCAATAGTCACATGAAAAAGTAGAAGTTTCTGGGAAATGAATTATATGTACATGTTGTAGGCCAAATACACAATTAGGCATTATAGACAATGCCTAGGCATTGTATACAGTGCCGGCGAGTGAACACCATGTGAGCAATGCCTAGGCTGTGTCTACAATGCCCGGGCATTGTAAACAATGCCCGGTCATTGTAAACAATGCCCGGTCATTGTAGACACAGCCTAGGCATTGCTCACATGGCGTGGGCATTTGGCCTGAAATTATCAAAATGTTGAAAAATAATGCACTTGGCCTAGGCACTGTAGATAATTCCTTGGGCATTGTTCACATGGCGTGTGTATTTGGTCTGAAATGATAAACATTATGAGAATGAATTAAGTTATGAGAATGAAGAATGACATTATGAATTTTGCCTCGCCCGCAGATTATCTTCCTGCTGTTTCTCACAGATTATACAAAGCCCTTGATCCTTTGTGTCTTCAGTTGACACTCTTCGCAGAGATTGATGAATTCCATAGATTCTGCCCGAGTTATATTTGCAAAATTTCTGGTGAGGTAGAGTTCCAGAGTTTGGAACACTGAAATCCAGCTACACGCGAGACCAGTTTTCTGCTTGTGTGCAAAATTATTTGGATATCGCTACTATTCAGGACAACAAATCACTTTGCGAGAGTCGAGAGAAAATAACCACTCGTAAAGAGCGTTTACTGAAGCAACCTAGAATTTTTGAAACTATTTCACGCTTAGGAGCTGAAACTTCAAACGGCTACTAGATGAAATAGATCTTTACCTGTGACGATAATTTCGGGTCTTGAGTTTATCCGGGATGACAGCGAGAGGTCAAGCCCAAAGATCGATCAAATCAAGTACAGGGTGGCACGTAACCTTTGTCACCCCCCTGCAGCCCAATCTGGGAGTTTGGACAAAATGTGAGATATGCATTTTCTAGAGAATCTTATGGAGGATCTAGACAGCTAGCTTGAAAATCCGACGCGCGTGGCGCCGCTGACGCGCGCTGAAGTAAAAAAAAGCATGAAAAAATTGATTTTTAGTCGATGCCACTTTTTTGTAATAATTTTATGCAATTTTCGGTGGCATGGCATTTTGGTGAAAAAAGATCAGATTTTCTCCTCCGAATGCCCTGGCAGCGAAAAATCGACTTTCTCCGAACCGGTCCAACAAAATTTTAAAAATTGCATGAAATTATTACAAAAAAGGTGGTATCGACAGATTATTCGAAAAAAGTTATTTTGGGCGGGTTTCTGTCAAAATACCGTTGAAGAATCCGTTTTTTTATGCCGATTTTTATTAAGCGCTCGTCAGCGGCGCCGCGCGCGTCGGATTTTCAAGCGGAATAGCTTCTTAGATCCTCCATAAGATTATTTACAAAATGCATATCTCAAATTTTGTCCAACTCTCCCAGATTGGGCTGCAGGGGGGCGGCACAAGTTACTTGCCACCCTGTGGATACTGGTAATACATTCACTACGACTGTTAATCCAACGGGTCAATTCTTTTACACACTTTAAGTTAAATTAGCCAATGTGATACATTTTCAGAGGCATATCTAGTTTTGGAAAGTATTAGTCAACCAATCTAGTGGAACATGACAATTTGATGGAAAACGAATTTTCTTTACATTAAAAAGTATAGTATTAATGCGATGCGTAATTTTGCGTAATAATGCGTAAATTTGCGAGTGTAAACAGGTTGAACACATAATTCTTGATAGTTAGATAGTGTGGGATTTGGCTATTTTATTAATGATAACAAATCAGAGGATCTTTTCGAATTAAATTCATAAGTTGTGAAAACATATTAAGTTATATTAAATTAACATAAAATATATTTATAACAACAGTTTCGTCGAATACTACTTCGAGTGTTTGTGAAATATTCTGGGAAATCAATGGACCATCAGAAGTCACACCCAAAAGTAAAAGTTTCTGACAAGTGAAATATATTACATATCAGCACTCCACGAAGAACATATTTGGAAGGAAAAATTTTGTCATTCCATCGTAGCATATCTTAGATTGAATGGAATATGGAAAACTTTTTAGTATGAATATTAATTCATTAAAGAATTTTATTTTTAATTAAGGCCTCGTACTTACCATTGGGATGAAATTGAAATGAATGAAATATGTGCCAGTATTTTTTGCTAGTTTAAACGTTAGAGAAAATATCCATAACCTGGTAACCCTTAAGTAACATATGCTGCATTTGCTACCTTGCCATCGGAAAACACTATTTCGAATTCTAGTGACAACGGAATGGGAACCGAGGGCATTGCATTTTATTGACAGAGCCAAAGGCCAAATAAAGCGCGTACACTTATATTTAAGAAATTAAAAATTTACAATTTTAAATTAAAGGCGAATCAATTTTTAGTTTCAAGGTTCAGTCTACGAGTTGCATTTGTCTTTAAGTCGAAAACATTTAATCGAGTAAAAATTGTCTAACGGTGGACTAAATGTCGGGGCCCACCAAAAGTGGTAGCGAATTAAAGATGTCTTGAGGGGGAATATTTTCTGGAGCACCTTGCACGGGAAGTGGTATACCCAGCGACTCCTCTCGTCATTCTCGTCCGAGTCGAATAGATAGTTGATGATATCATCATTGTTTCTGGCCGGATTAGAAATATGTGGGGTATGTTCATGCAAAAAGAATAGAGTTTGTTTTGTCTGGACCTAGTTAGAAGATAAAGACACAACACTGTAAAATTAAGTTTTGGTATCACGAAAGTTGAGGATATAAGCTCATAAAAAATCTTCCATTAATTGTGAAAATCTTGAATGAATTGTTCGGATGCCAATATTTTCAGGTGAAACACAAATTTATTCTCAAGCTTTCGAAATCTCATGGATTTCTTCTTAAGGAGAAAAGTTACAAGAGCTTCCATTAATTGCAGTACGCCGGTTGCGCATTTCCGACTAAATTTCGTAGGCGACAGTTTATCTTTCTATACTTGACATGATCATGATCACTCAAAGCTACAAGAGTGAACTCGAGTGCAGAATAGCACACTCAGATATAGCGACAACCCATGTCTGCCCGAGTGATCGGTCGCTCACCATAGTGAAACGCAAAGACTTTCCTGAACCTTTCTTGAATACCGAAATGATTTTAAGCATTTAATTATTGGTTTGAAAATTCAACAAAATCTTTCAGGAATTAGTCCGTATATATCTAATACTGCAAATTTCACTAGATTCAATAATTCCTCTTGCCAATTAATTCTGGCACGTCGAGTTAGACTGAAGGTAGAGTTCAGACGCTACACGAAAGCGTATTTTGATTTATTTTCTTCGTCACAAAGTATATTTTGTAAAACTTCTTTGTCACAAGAAATTGCTACTCTACTGAAACATGTTTGATTTGCAAGTTCGACCGTTTCACTGCTGAGTATGAATTGCATTTCTGTCACTGAAGTGCAGTGCACGACTGGACGCTGGAGTGACATGTCATATTTTAATGAATGATTCGTAATTCTATGTATCAACGAAGTATTAATTTGGAATTGAGAAGATTATGTATGTGTTGTGTAGGAAAAACCCCAAACAAAACTAAGCTTCCCGAACATAGCAGTAGAAGTAATCATGCCGATCGAACAGGTCAGAGGTCAGTCTGCGGAATCTATTTTTTTTTATGAATTGCAACGTCATTTTGAAATTGGCACATACGTCCACATATAAAATCGTTCCAGATTTGACGTCTAGGACCTTGGTTTTCATTTTTCGACTAAACAGCATGCTGTATTAGGATTAGATCAAAGTTCGGATAGCAATTAGAAACAATATGATCAGTGCGATTTGAGCTTTAGGTGCAAATTATGGAATTGTATGTACATGCAATTTTTTCTGTAGCTGGCGAATGTTAAAGATGTTTTAAAGAGTTCATAAAAATGTGTATCTCTTGATAACTTTTAGCACACAAAAGAAAATATATATTTAACCTATAGAATTCACCCCAGGATTCCCTCGCCAATGAAAAATATTATGTCTACAATAATAATAATACTTTTGGGTCACTTGATATTTGAGGGATGAAGCAGTGGGCGGTGCTTTAGAGCGGAAACACCAAAAAGCTCTATTCTTTGGAAACGGATTTGAGCTCTCAAGTCCGTGCTTGGCCACCAGTATTATTTTCCACGCTTTCTCTTTATCTTTTCACATTATGGGATGTGATTCAATGGATTTCTTTCTTCCATTATCTATTTTATGTTTGAACTGATAAATCGTGGCCAAACTTAACGTACAAAACATCGGCGTGTAGCAATTCCACTTTTTAGAAATAACTTTTGTTACTTTCCGAGCAGTTCCAAGAGAAGAGAAGCATTATTATGAGTATGATCGACCAGTGTTATTTTCACCGCTTTTTCTTTCTGTCCATACACTTTGAGGAAAATAAATGAGTATTTTGGGGATTGTGTTTGTGTTTGTGTTATGTTGTCTGATTCACCACTCCGCAGAGATTTCGAGGGTTCCCGAAAGTCAGAACTCTCCACATTTCTACTGATTTAGTGGTACAAAATTATAACATTAGTAATTGTGTTTAAATCTAAGGGAAAATCGCCTAGATTACCGACAGAAATTAATGTAAAAACATCATTAAATAAAAAATAATCCTGCCGAAAACCAACCTCACCTTCATAAATTTAATTCGAATGTTTTGAGCAACTATATTTTGTAAATGAGAATCAGTCATTCAAATAGTTTTAGTACTGATCAAATAGTACTGATAGGTATTGTAATCGAATATTATAATTTATTTTTCGTAGAAATTAAGTTGACTTTCCATTTAGTCTATAGGTGGTTACTGGCTATCCACAGCAATACGAAGGAACTCTGGTGGAGATACCACTTTAGGTAACCTCGCCATAGCAAATCGGCAAAAGCTGCCTTACTTCAAGACAACAATATCAGCGGAAAGAATAATTTTGTACAATACGTGATCAGGCGCAGAGTGCTCGTCATGTCGCCTTCCTGTTATGGAGTGCAAGATCATTACGCATATTTCAAATATTTTGGCATGAAATAACACTTAAACAGACTTTGATTTTTCGTAATACTTCTGTCGTTAACCGGATTTGCATTTTCTCTCCAACATTTGTTCCTTCTGAGTAGTAAATAGTCAACAACGTTCTGGAAACGGAGGCTGAAATTTGAAAGGGAATTATTTAATGTCTCTTCTTTTGGATGAATTTAGATAGTGTCAGATATTTTCAAAAGTAATATGCCGCAGTTTGACGATTAAAATATCGAAGGGACCCAAGAGCGATATTAAATTCTTTGCAGACTAGAAAATATTAGGGAAGGAGGAGACACATGGATACGTTGTATTTCTGAATTGCCATTTCGGTTTCGTGATACTTTCGTCTATAGACTTTTTGGATTAGCGGTTGACATTCATATTTTGGAGGAGATATAGCATACATATGTCCTTCATAATCGGAGACCGTTGTAAGTAGGGTGCATCACATTTTGAAGAAAGATCACAAATCATGTATGACAAGGCGAATGATCAGATAATAATAATGTGGACAGAAAGAGATGGAGTCAATTCATCAATCATCATAATGTAGACGAAGAGTCCCAGCCTCCGATCCCCTCAGAACCAGAACCAGCACTTGAGTCACAAAACCCTCACAAATTCAATAATACTTTCATCGGTTACTTATCAAATCAAATCATTCTCATCTCCACAACCCCCTCTCACGTCCAAACTCAGTCAATTCAATTTATTCAAAGGATTATACAAAGTAAGAGTATGTATTATGGATTTCTATGAGAATTTGCACTTACAACAAATTAATTCAATATTAATGGCTCTTCTGCGTTGCAAGAATAGAGAAAATCAAACGATATGAATGCTTAAAGGCTTACTGCACCTTCCGTGCAGCTGCTGCACTCTATGTACAGTACAAATTATTTCCATGCTCTTCAGAAATATCGGAATTGTTCCACAGAATTATACTCAAATATTTAAAATGATCCTCAATCACCAGAATAGATGCCGCAAATTGATTTCCTTTGTTAGATAGTCGAATAACCGACTAATTTCAAGCGATACAATCCATACAATGATCCATTTAAAATATTACTGAAATCCAGGACCAATCAATCACATCGCAAAATAGTTTGGCTTTGGCGAAACAATGTCTATAAAATTATTTTGTATAACCAGGAGACAAGAATAATACAAAAGTGGAGTTCTGACCCAACATTTGGGCGAAAAGGGTAGATTTCACTTTCTCTTCAACGTTGTCAAAATTGTCGATGTTCTGAACATTTATGTCAGAGAATCTGCAAAATACGATTTGTTACTTTTCTGATAGCTAAAGTTCCTGACGAGTGAATTGAAAAAAAGAATTGAAAAAAAAGTGAATTGATATTTCCTGGCACACCACTGTTTAGTCAACTCCGTTATCCATCGATTTATTATTTTGGACTCAAGTAAACATTCGGGGGCATGGTCAGTCCAATAAATGGCATCCCTTTCAATAGTTTTGCTTTGAATTAAACTCTTTCCATTCAGGTTACCAAATCATGCACCTGAGCGGTTAAGTGAAAAACTAATTGATAAACGCAACCGTCTTTCCTCGTTGTATCGTTTGCTTCAGTTTGCGATCATGAGAAATAGGCTGGTTAGAATTCTGTTTGTGAACACCTCACATCGTTTTTGGGAATTTGATCACTTGGGAGAATTCCGTTAAACCTTCGACTATATTCAAGAACAGCAATTCTCCAGAACATGTAATACATGTAATACATAAACAATATACCGCGGTGAGATACCGCGTCTAATGGTCGCCACAAAATCATTAAAGCGTCATTCGGATTGATGACAGTGGTGTATCATATTTTTGAAAGAATAGAACGGAAGTTTGCAACAATGGGTTTTGCTGTGTAATGGCCATAATGTTCTGATCTGAGTGAAGTCAAGTCTAGAACAAATCCTGTGGGGACCAAGAGTGAATTAAGACTTTTGTTTCGCTTCCTTCGTTTTGTTCGAATGAACAGAAACTGAACAAAACAAGGACTGAAGTTGGATTACATTCGAGAAAACAAAACAAAGGTGAAAAGAAATTTTGGACCGAATGTCTCAGTTCACTCTCAGTCACGATTCTAAGACAAGGGCCCGAGCGTTGGCTGCCAAAACCAATTACAATTCAATTTTGGGAAGGTAATTCACTCTTCTAGCGTTCCATTTTATTCAGAGAATTCGATTTTACAATTGTTTCACACCATGGAGAAGTTCTTTTTGCTGGAGAAGTTCTTAAAAATCTGGAATCCTTTTGCTAAGACTCAAGTTATGGTACCACATTATTTTTCTTATTTTCTTTTATCTAGGAGTAAAAATTATCACCAATGGCAGAACATATTTTGATGGATCTTTTTGATTCCTTACATTTCGAACGATTTTAGTCCACCTTTTTTAAAATATCTTTCTTGCACATGATTGACCAAAAAGAAATTTTAATGTACATGTATCACTTTTTGTCTACGTGAATGATTTGTACAAGATTATCTACTTGAAAATTGAAAACGATCTACGTGAAAAGAACATAAATTTTACGGACAGAAAGTTTCCAAATGTCATGAGTCTTAAAGATCCGTGCAATTTTTGCTCGGGTGGTAATTTCTGATTCTTGGAAATATGATTTCTGATAGCAATAACTTCAATCCTCCGGCCTTTTAATACGCATCGTCTAATATCGATCGTCAATTAGCGAATGTGATTTCTTTTACATAAACACATAATATTACTACAGCACCGACAGAAATACTAAAGAATGCAGGGGAAATGAATTCGTTTTATTGAAGTTGTGAATAAAGGTCAAATTAAAGTTACGAATATTTAAATTTTGTTTGTCAGATATTTGGGAAGAATGCATCACGGATTTAGGCTTCAACTCCCATGACTTCACCTTGACAAGCCTGAAATTTATTGTAATGAAGAATTTCGATATTTTTAATAATCATGAATGTTTAATTTAAATCCACTGAGCTTACGTTTAGTTCTCGGAGGGCTGCGATTGGGTTGATAAAATTGGCAGCAAATTTCAATCCAAGACAAGAGGCGTACTGTATAAAAATCATACAAAAAGTATTTGAAATTTTCGCTATTCTTGAAAGTATTAACAGTAAGACTTGCCATAATAACTTTAATCCATGTTAGTAAAAATAATACTCACAGCTGGGAACTTATTCGCCTTGCAAACGACGTCAACGTGAGACTCTGTGTCCATTTGAACTCCGTAGACCTTATTTTGGCACTCTACGTATTGTTTACCACCCTGAAAATTGAACATCAATGAATATCCTTAAACACGGAAAGCATTACCAATTTTAGGTCTAAGCTGGCAGTGACAATAAGTAGTTCAGTTTTAAGGAACGATATCGTGGAACAATGCTTTACTCGAAATCTTGTACTTACAGTAACGTTGGCGTAGCAAGCAAAGAATTTGGCTGACGTGGCGTCATCGAGGGTTCCAGCCTCACACAGTTTTGCGTTGATGGCCTGGGTCTGCTTCAGGTCGTCGGTGATGAAACCATTGGCAGCCGTTACTGCGACGAACAAGATGAAGGCGGTGATCGCGGCGGTATTCATTTTTAGTATTGCAGAGAAGATTTTGTAAATTTATTTTTGATAAATACTGATGGGCTGACGCTGAACTGATGATAGTATCAATCTCAAATTGACCTTTTATATGCTATGAATTTCTGAAGAAAATCCGCGGGAGCATTTTCATTCCTTCCAAACATGTGTTCAGAAACCACTATTATACTTTCAGCTTTGATCGAACTTTTTACATGCTCGAATTTTTACATTAGGAGCATTGTTATTAACCGCAAAAATACTTTGCACTTTGGTCGAAGATTTCAAACACCAGATCTCTTAATAAATACTAAAACGTCATAGCACAGTGATTCACGGTCCATAATTTTGGTACCCGGTCCAATGTCGAAAATTATGGAGCAAGTGAGTAATGCATTGTACAAAATATTTTGCACGTTATTTTGGGAATCACAATAGTAACAGTCTGTTAATTAACCACATGTTCAAGTCCACACGATATCTGCGTACTGTATCTGTAGGGGGAAGTGGGCTAATTCGTGCCACTTTGGGAAAGTGTGCCAATTACGACCATTTATAACGTGGGGTAACGCGGAAAAAAACTCCCCCCCCTGGGTGAAATTAACACACCGTCTCCGCTTCACACGTCCATTGGAGGAGCGAAGTGCATTAAGATAGGCTGGAATTGGCACACTTGTCGTTTATGGGTTAATTTCTCCATAACCTTAAAAAGTGTGCTAATAACAGCCACCGCCATTTGTGCACATGTTTCTTGGTTGCCACGCCCACGTAGTTAAGAGGTGGCCGTAATTAGCACATTGTCTCCATGCTGGAATTAGCCCACTTCCCCCTATACCTTACACTTTCAGCGAATCCTTAATATTTCGCCACCTTCCAGCGGTGACTGTAAAACGTGATTTATCGGTTTCTGGTAATGACACGAATGATATGTTTTCTTGGCAGAGCGTCTATTTCACAATCTAACATCAAATGAAGTTGTACTATTATGCACTAAGGAGGCTCGATTTTCAAAAGCGATGCCTCCTTGAAACAGTCCTTTAAATTGTATATTCTAGTCACAGATGTGGTTACGAATTTTAAACGCATATCAACTTAATCAATTTGTTGAAATACAAAGACGAAGGTTAAGACTTGATTTCAGTGTTGATTCATACTTAAAACAATAGATATATTAATGAAAAGTGATGTATAGTTCTCAGAGTCGAATCCAGGATTTTGGCGCCCTTGGGCACATGAAGAAAAATCGCCCCTTATAAAAATTTATTTCGAATAAAGGTTTATTAGTATTTTCATGATGTAATTGTAATCTATTCTGCACCCCTTATTGTCGGCACCAGGAAAGATCAACTAGTTAGGCTGGTAACAGAGGGTGTCTCCCGACGAAATGTGTTGGGGTGCGCGACCGCCGGAGGCGAATTTTTTTTTGAGGTTAGGT
>JAQGCA010003457.1:0-11776 GCA_034698945.1 Protaphorura quadriocellata | reverse complement strand
AGATAATTTCAGAATCCTTAAAGTCTATGGGACATGCATTTTTCTCATAAACTGGAGCAGCCGAATTAGAATTCAGAGTGATCGTCATTTGGAATGTTCACCTCTATTCACGAGAAGTAGGTTAACATTTTATTTAACCTGCTTCGGAAAGAATTGGTCATACAATATTTTGTGACCGTTCAGAATGTCCGGCGTGTAATTGCAATATTTAAGAAATATTTCGAACATAACTGAGAAGAACATTTCTTTTCCACCTATCCAAACACAAAAACTTAAAAATTTGAATGTAGTGATCGGAAATGATGAATTGAACAAATGGCTTCAACCCTTACCTAGCAAACGATTAAAATTTCTTCAATTGTACAGTGAAAAATTTGAAATCAGTTTATTTCAATCTGTAACTATGTGTCAGTCGACCCTTGCTAATTGACATTCTTACATTGCGGACACAACCAATATTATTTACGTGTACACGTTGTAATTATTATTCACCCTACTGTACGGTCAATATGAAGGAGTACTTTTCCCATAAGGACTTGGTTACTTTCCATTTGGCCTAGGATAGGTATTCCTGGTACTAAGAAAGAATCCAGTTGAGAAAAACAATTTTAAAGTAACCACTCATCGTCAAAAGTATATTCTTGACCTGCATGTCAGGGTTGGGGGCTTTCTCCCTAGTAGTAATATACGATAAGCCATTATTTGACAAAGAATGTGTGGTATCTGAACTCTACCATCGAACAACTCAAGATAGAGTATGACCCCAAGTGTTTTACACACATATTCTCGACATTGTTTGACAACCTTGAAACAAAACTGAATTTAAGAAATCCAGGATAGACTCGGAAATAAATTACTTTTGAAAATTCGATTGGTGTGTACAGCATGTTATTTGTACGCACCATCCTGAATCATCAGGAGCGTTTGATCTTTGTGGCGTACGATATTATAGCTTTAACTTAAATTTGATCCCTTTGACCTGTCAAGACGCAATACTCGGCAGCAATGCAACAGCTGCAATGCCTGTTGAATTCTGAACCCAAGTCACCTTTGATTAACTGAAAGCCTCAAAGACAGCTGTGCTGTGCGGTGCCTGAGCCGTGATCGTCCCATCCATTCTACAACTTTTAGAAGATTACGTATCTTTGAAAATGCTTTCGAAAAGCACAAACCGAACAAGTCGGAGTAAAAATGTTTGATCTTTCTGTCAGAATCAGTCAAAGTTGACTTCGAAGAACGACCACACAAAGTTGACGTGTGCTGTCTGTTCCATGCCGTGGCTTAGACTATTCTTCATCCTTTGCTTTTACGTCAAATCTAGACTCTAGAAAAATAAGAAGAATTAGGTATCAATTTGTGGTTTCTGTCTTTCCGATTTGTAGTAATTTATTATCTGTTTGTTTTATGGTTCTTGGACTTGCTCGAGTGCATTAACTCGATATAAGTTTGTCTTGCATTCCACACGCACCTGAGTGATCAATTTTCTTTATAAGTCGCGATGACATTTATTAATTTTGAAGTTCTTGGTTGTATTAAAATACAATTTAATAGTTCCGTTGAGGTTCAATGACATCGAATTTTAGAGTTTAGATTTACAGATAAAGAAGGGTGAAGCCGGGTTTGAATTTAATTGACCTGTAAATTTAATTACACCAGTATGAAATGAACATTAATAACCTGAACAAGGTGTAAAAAAATAATTTCTTTTTTTTTGTTAGCCATGTTTCGACATGGTGAGGATTCACATATAGACGTTACATATGTATGTGATATTAGCAAGAAAGCCCGCCCTACTGAGTGGTTACTCTCAAATCCGGTGGTCTCCACACTTCGATATTAATGCTATAGAAAAGTATACAAAATCGCTAAAAATCTTGAAATTCTCTTTTCACAATTTCTCTCCGTTAGGCAGCATCAGGAAGAATTTGTTAAACTTTGAGCCTTAAACAACAAATTAGACTTGAGTATAACTGTAAGAATACCTTGTGAGTATATATAAACAAAGTTCCTTTCAACGTTATATACGAGGAGATTTAATATTTTCCTATAATGTATTTCAACATTCAGCTCATTAAAAGTTTATACAAACATAGTTGGCAGTTTCAGTGGTTGACTTACATTCGAGGAAAACTACATCAGGGTTTCCGCAAGGATTCTTTATATGTTCAGCTTGATTGGGAAGGTATCAATGGGTTTGTTGCCATTTGAATGAATCTTTTGATATATTATTATAATTTATTGGAAACAGATCAAAATCAAATTCGGTAAACTGGCTCGGAACTAAAAATTGATTCGCAAATCTGACAGGACCCACGTCGGATGACCCATTTTGATTCCAAGAGAAGTAAAATCGTCTATCCAAATATTGTACAGATTGGGTCATAAAAATAGGGCAGAAATAACATACAAATAATTGCTACTCGTTACGGCCAGATAATACTTTAGGAGCACTATTTTTAACAATCGTTATGCTTTGTGTTTTTCTGTGACCCAGAACATGTAGCCTGGGAGCCGACATACTGAAAGCCGACATGGTTCAGATCTCATTCACATTTCAGATCCACATAGAAATTCCTTGAGGACATACTTATTCAACCCCTTGATGTGCCACTCAAATAAATCGTTCCTTATCCTTCCTTCCTGTATAATGCACATTTAATACCACTAAATTCTCCAGGAAAAGCACGCACTCCTTTGGTTTCCTCTTCGGAGGCGTTGCGTCAAGGCTCCTATGAGAAAACATACGAGAAAATACATATGTTAGGACTAGGACATGACAAAAGTACATAGTCTAGTCGGAATACGTTCAATCTCAACAGAAGTGATGTCTAGTCTAGTCTAGTTTTCTAGATACTAGATTCTGGGCCCTGCACATCACAGTTATAGATTTTGAGACTACATATATAGTACGAGATAGATAAAGTTAAAGTTGTACGTAAGGAACCGATCGATAGGAACCCTTTCCAACCATGGTTACGAACCAAAGGACTTTTACTACTTCTTCAGGGAAGATTCAGAAAAAGGAAGAGAATTCACCTTCCGATTGAACACACACACATTCAACCGTTCAACGTTTCTACTCACAGGGGAAACTATTCAGGCGTAAATTAGGGCACTAAATATAAAATATATTAAAAACAGTCGTCCTGTAATGTAGGATTAAACATTTTTTTAATTTTTTTAAATAAAGGTTTGGTAGGTTTATTTAAAATTCAAGATTATTTGGCCATTTGGCCCTCACATCTCTCGATTCATCGCTTCTATTATATTAACTGTTTTTCGCAATTGAATGTCTCAATTCAAGACCTTTTAAAAAATTTGGACTTTGAAATCGGGACTGTTAATATTTATTAGATGCTGGATTCATATCAATATTGAATCTCTCAGTTCAATTTTCAAGCTTCGTCAGCATTGATTATAAAATAATCATAAATATTTCGGTTGCTTGATGATATATTGCTGCGTCTGGACCGCTATTTATTTACCATAGTTATTTTACATATGTATGAGTACGAAAACAAATACGCCAGGACCAAAAACAAACTAAACGCAATAATATTTACTACTTACAAGGCTAATGAACATGGAATTTGCCGTTGTCCTTAAGATTATCAACCTCGATGAATTAACATAAATCCGAATTTTACGTCTGAAGAGCTTTCCTTGTCTGTCAAATTTTTTGTCTTGCCTATTGTACGTACACATTATGCTGACACCATACGAGTTCATCGTCACACTCCACAAAACAGAAGCATCACGTTAGGATTTGCATCCATTCTGCATATTCAGAGTTACTAAAAGAAGGCATGCCAACTTTCTCCACCTTTCTCTGGTACGAACGCATACACATAGTACACTAAACGCATACATAAGCATCCATTAAATTTTGTAGAGAAATTCTGTTGAACGTAATCTAATGTGATTACAAAGAAGAGTGCATTGCATTGCATTGCATAAGATTTCTGAAGTAAGGTAGGCATATTCCGTCGAGTTAAACAGGAGAAAGTCGTCGGACTTTCTCCCGGGTTTTACTAATTTTCCACCTCCGTTCCGTGGCGTAGTCGCAGAGTCCAATTTCTAATAATTTTATTTGGCAGACGTGTATACCCATGTAACCCATTAATGGCACACCGAGTTCCCAGGAGGTCCATAAGGAAGTATTCAACAAATGCGTGTCGCAGGCAATAAGTCTTAATACGAGACAGAAAACCAATTCAACGGGAGTTGATGTTGTTTTTAAACCATAGTACCTCCTCGGAAATTCATTGACACGAGAGGTTGTATTCACGTTGATTGTCTTACACTCCAAACACTACATGGTAGTGAAAAACACACAAATATCCCGTTAATAACTGATCGTGTAGACTTTTTATATCGTCCTCGAAGGGTCAAGAACTGCCACATAATCTAATTCTGGAGTCTCAATATGGACTTTCCTAACGTAAACCTGATTTCCAATCCAAAGAATTTTCGAGAACTTAGAAGTCGAAATCTGACACCGATGTATGAAAATTTAATTGCTTGTTATTTAACATGATATTCAATAGGTCATGATTCGAACTGTAATGTTACGGAGTAGCAGAATGTTTTTAACTGTCTAATAATGAACAAAACAATAAATTCCAATGAATTCAATTTATTTATTAGTTTTCATTCACAAGAAACTCATTTTGTAGTATAAGAAACTGACATCCAGTATGATTAAACGCGATGTCTACGACACAAATAAAATGTACGACACGTCATATACGGCAAGCAATATTGGACATGCTACAGTTGCAATCTGAACCTATTCGTCTAGATGAACCCAAATAGCATGCGCTTCTGGCTTCTAGAATTCGGAGACTCACACTTGTTGACACTTTGATTTTCCCATTTTCCTAACAAGTACTGCCGGGTGCTGATTTTCCCACTAGAATAGAATGAACGGGTTAAGACAATACGGACTTTCTATTATGTCGTGATGCACACATTTGTTGCGTCGCATTCTGGGCTCGGTAAGTGCACATGAATCGTACTCTCAAGCTGTTACGTTAAAGAAAGTCTCCGTAGAATTTCAATTTTCTGTTATAGAACAAGCTGACAAATGGGCAGTAGTGCAGTGCAAGGGCTGAGTCCGCTCTGTGTCAGCAATAATTTTGGCACTGAATTTGCTTTCCTTGCAACATCTTTTATTTAAGTGCTTGACCCATCCCTACTGCCATTCACGCAATTTTGTCATTATAAAAGTCCCTCCAGGGTTTTGGCTAGCCGCATTTTGCCTTGGCACCCAAAGATCAGGACTTGATTGGATTCGAGGTTCTATTTTTCTTAATTTTTTGCTGTCTACGCAGTAAAAGTGATTAAGACTCGCGCCCGTCCAGAACGAGAACACATTTTCTGAGGGGAGAGTTTAGAATATGTAATTTATTTGTTGTGTGCTGAAACGCCGGAAATACATTTATTTTCTCATATTGTGGTTATTTAAAAATGAAAAAGTTGTACAGTTTCAACGGTAAGCTCTTGACCAACCTCCTCTAAGATAGCGGCTTCATATTGGCCAATACTGGCATTCGGAATTTCACCGTTTATCACGGCCCGAGTCGAAAAATATTATTTTCCTGATTTCAAAATTGTCCCAATATGCAATTCAGAGAAAGAAAAGTCTAAAACTTAAATGAATATTTGGCCATTCTATTCAGTCTACAATATATCGCAGTAATACTACAATTTAATACAGCATTTCTGGACAACTAAGCTCCTACGGCATATTCGCTCAGTGCTATTAATTTATTACTGATTCGGGGAGCTCAATCCTCAAACATTTATCTTCTCCGACCTTGGACTGGCCATCGTCGTTTTATTTTATTGCTGTGATTGCCTTCCTTTCCGTTTTCGATTCTAATCAATTTCCGGCCTCACAAGTTTAATCAGAGAAAATCAACCGTTCACTGTACCTTCCCAAGGAAGAATCACTGCCGTGTCGTGCCGTGTGTTTGTTGGAGAGACAATTAGGAGGTGCAGAATTCCAGCCCATTTGTCCAGATTCTAATCAGGACTATGTACCAAGTACCCTGTCTTGTCACTTTTGACCCAAATCGTACACGTATATATTTCACAGAAAATTAGGTCGCTGAGATTTTGTGAAATGATTATTCATTCCATTAATTCTTTGACATCACGCGTGCATTTGACATTCATCCTTTCATCTGTTTATCTTTGAGTAGCTTAGTCCATACTCCACTAATTAGAAATTTGAAGGATGAAGCATGGTTTGTGTTATATCTTATGTATTTTGTTTATTATGAATAGTGTTTACTGAACCAGGGTGTAGAACGTAGAGAGATTTTAGGTTATTTTGACATATTATTCCGCACTTCGACTAATTAATCCCCGGAAGAACTTGGGTGAAGGATCGATATTTCGTGTACAGACACGAACATTCTCGTACATCCAATGTTGCTACTTTCCTTCCTTCCTTCCTTCCTATTAGAAGTCTGGACCAATTAAATAGGGTTCCCGAGGATACGTACGTCCATTTTATCTACCCAGAGATACCTCCCCATGATTTATTGACTGTTCTACATTTTACAACATTTTCCTTTACTCCACCCGTTCCGTGCTCAACTTCTCAACGTCCCAATTAAATCCGACTATCAAGGAAATCAAGTCCACTTTTAATTTCTTTGAAACTAAAACGGCTTTATACCTGCTAATTTAAAATCCCCAGGTAATTGAGCCAAGGTATAAAAAAATTTAGACTCGTAACTTGGCATTTCCTTCCGGAGAAAGCAGACTTTTTCTGAATTAGTTTCCGGTTGTACTTTTTCGTTACTCTGAAGATACTCTCATTAATTAACGTTTGACACGATTTAATATTTGTAAAAATTCTCGGATAACCCCCCACGAAAATAAGACTGCAGACGCCACTCAGCCCAGGAGTTCTTCCGGATATCTTATTAGGTATCGTTTACGTTAATGCTCACGTGCCTTGGATTTGGATTGCTGACTTGGAGCGAACCTGTGTGCCTGGCTTCAAAGGGAGAATTGCAATATGTTACAAGTATACACCTTTAGGGGTCTTGTGTAAATAAAAAAGGACGTCAAGTCTTTTGTCAATAAAGGATTTTTCGTAATAATGTTTACAGCAAGGAGAAAGTCGATGGGGCTTTACATTTTAAGGAGAGAGGAAGGTCTTCGATGGGAAACAGGCGAGGCCTTCTACTCAAATACATCTTTTAAATGTAGCCCATGTCACAGTGCTAAATAAAAATTGCAACATTTATTACGAACAATTCCGTTCTGTCAATGTACTAAGTTTGTAGTGATAAGTATGAAAGGGGTCAATGTGTCCCAGGCCACTCAACTTGATGAGATCAAACCAAAATCCCAACACCTGGACTGATAACATTCCGGAGGAAAGCGTCTGAAATAGAATTTACAGTTTTCTAGTATTGACGCCGATTTATAATTCCTATTTCTTAAGATAATTTTTAAATTAAATAATTAGGTTTCAACTTTTTCCGAAACGAATGATCACTTGAAGCAACTACACGTTCCCAATTGAAATATCATTGCAATGCAGTGTTTCCCAACATGCCATGCATGCGAGATGCGAGATGCATAATGCCAGAAAATATTACCAAACATGTTGTCCGCTTTGGTGGTGCATTATCACTCAAAGCCAACGTGAGCTTGTCTGAGGAAATACTACGAGGTGTGTCTGAAATGTGAGACTTCCAACGAGCATAGTAACTTCCGAGATTTCCGAATCCTCACGACCGTTATGAAAGCAATTCCGGAGGAGCATATCGCTTCCGAAACCAGCATTGCAAGTATCGACACCTTCTCGTACTTTTTACTTCCTTAATGAATTTTATACAATTTTAACCAGCTTTTATGTGTTTACCGACCTTCTAACAAAAATAAACAATCTCTTGAACGACATGACTTATCCTATAAGCAGTTCCATTTGTTCTGTGTGCGAAGTAAATATTTCACATGCGATTCTGAGGAATTCGGCACATAAAGTAGGTGGATATGAATGTATTTGCTCCAGAAACCATAATTAACTTAACAAATGTTGTTCGACATTGCTGTTGCTACGCACAGGTCGCACTTTATATATTTTCTTAGAATGTTCACCTCTATACTTTGTCTAACTATGGCAGCTAGTCGATTCAACTATTAAACTTGTAAGGAATGAGGATTTGTACCACCCGGTAGTAGCTAGTAGTTACTAAGAACACCTGAATCATGAACCTGAAAGCTTGCCAATTAATTTGGAACAAAGGAGCAGAATTATCGCGGAATTCCAGCTGACGTGCCGTGTTGGTTGGAAGTGATAGACAATCCCTTCGTTCCAAACAATGAAGCCAAAGGAGTGCGGCAAGAATCTGCTGACGATAATCATTGACGATAATTGGCACTCCTGCAAACTAAATTAGTCGGACTAAGATTGTACATTTTCAACTATAGAACTAAATGAGTCTGTCTGAACCAAAAGTTTTCTAATTTGGTTTTGAATTACTCGTGCGCGTGCAGTAATTAATCCGTTTGGTCAAGGATGAATTTTGGCTTGTAATTGATACGTCGGACAACTAACGGAGCTCCGATCAAGTTATCACCTTTTACCTTCAAATTTAATTCTGTCACAACAAAAGGAATTGTCATCTGGGATTTAAAACGTGAAAATTAGAAATTCTACCCAATGTCCCGAAATTCCCGTCTCCCAAATCCCACTTTGGTATCAAATATCAAAATCGGCTTAGCTTTTACCATCGGTTCGAACAATGAAGCCTTATAGCAATAAGCCCAAAGTCTAACCACGCTTTTGTTCGCTTGACTTTCACATTCAAAGATTTGTTCCTTGATTTTCATCTAAGTCTTCTTGAATACAAATTCAATACAATACATAGCAAATGTTTACTTATCTGTCAATGTGAATATATTTTCGGGCTATATGGATTTAGATGGCCTAAACTAGGTTCATATCGTCTCATAATAAGTCCACCTGCACTGAAATAACATACTTTCACTTAGACCTTACTACCAGAGTACGGTTATGTCGGATTATTCCTTTCATTACATTATAATGAAAGGCAAGTATTAAGTCGGGTCGGCACGTTGCATTGTTTGTTGATGGGACCACAAGAGTACCCGCAAACCGTTAGTCATCTCAATTCCATTCCATTCCAGCTTTCATTTCGGGTTAGACAGTTAGACTGAGCAACCCGAGTAAACAATAGTCCGAGTCACAGGCTGGCAAGGAAAGTCCTTCACATGTAAAACATCGACCAAGCTGAAACATCCCGGATTCGTATTCATTTCCCATACTGTGAGGTTTTCACCTTGCATACGAAGAGGTTGTTCCCACTTTCGCTTTCAGAAATCAGTAAAGTGTTCTAGTAGGGTGGGGAAGTCGGGTACACAAGGATGTCCAATATCGATGGTTAAAAAGACGTTGGGTGTAGTGTGGTTAGCTGGGAAGAGAGCTTTTCTCTCTTAAAAATAGACGACAAGCCAGAATTTGATTCAGAATGTGTGATATCTGAACTCTGCCATCGCACAACCAGATTTGGCAAGTCCAAGCTATATGAGGGCTGTCCCAGAAAGAATACGAATGTTTTTAACCCTAATATTATTCAATTATTCAATTAAACGGTGCAGGTCATAAATTCGGCTGGAAATAAATTTATGTTCTGACGGCAATTTTATGGAAATTACAGTTGGATATTCCTGTTTTGAATTTTCAAAATCTTGACTGTGAACCAATAAATTCAGAGATTGTTTATATTGATTTCTGCACATCAAACTTGCGACCATTCGAACTTGACTTTGAGTTGATTTGAGTTTAAATGGATAGTGGTTACCTTTTGCTTCGTCCAATTGACCAAATGTATGTAGTAATTCAAATCCCACAGTGATTGACGAGTAGAGTGGTAATTCAATCTAGAATAAAATATAAGGAAAAGACCAAATAGTGAATATCCCATTACTAATCCAGGAATCCTGGACCGAGTTGTTAAATAGGGATGTCATTTCGTTGGAGTGTTTGGATGAAAGTATTTGTTGATCATGGAATGTAAAATGTATATAATGCATGTATGTGACTGGAGGTTAGGTCCCGAGAGGTCTAATCTACCAAATTCATCACTTGTCTAGCAGTTGAAGCTACCAAGAGAGAAAACAACACAATGGGAAAATCCTTCCGTGAATAATGAATCTGATCCAATCCAATCCAATTCAATTCAATCCAATCTGACGAATTGGATGAGATGCATGTATTGTGTGCACATTTGGCTCGGGTTTAGAAGTTTCGGTTAGAATTGTTTACACTTCTAGATCATTACTTTTGAACCCATCAGTCTTAGTCTGGTTACGATCAAATTACTCAATAAAATTGAAAGCCTAGAGTGTAAATTACATAAAGTGCGATTTATTTTATTATTCTCGATGAGATATTTAATTACGGTCGTAAACCTGATGAAACAACTATATCCTGCACCTGTTAAATTTTGTAGGTGGAATTGAGACAATTTGAAATTTTCTTAACGGTGTTAATTTGTACTCTTAATTTCTGAAATTTCTTAATTTTAAAAATAAGTAATTAATATTGACGGTAGCAACAATCTACGGTATTATACAAGTGCTCGAGGAGGTATAGATTTTAAGCTGAATGAAAAAAAATTCAAAATGAATATCTCATATTTGTCTAAGACAGTTTCGTGTAGGACGGTTTTTTAGAATGAATTTTATGTCGAATTAATAACATAGCGCAACGAATTAGTACAAAACTTGCTGAAACCAAAATGTCAATTCTAATTTTTCAGCTTTTGTATTACAATTTGAAGAAATGTAAAATTAAAACAGTCCAAGTGACGCTTAAATTGCGTGGATTCGATTCACTGTGTAAAAATTAGAAAAGCTGACTGCTCCAATCCTGAATGCCTAACGATATTCGTAGACTGCACCAAAGATGCAAAAAATTCATGTGTTACTGAATTCAATTTGGAAAACAACTTCTTACTTCCAACATCAATTTCAATATCACAATTTTCCATTTTATTCATCCGTCAACGCAGTGCGAGTCTTCGTCTTCAAGCTTTTAGTCATTCGGACGGACGCGTCAGGAGGACGAAAAGGACTACTTTTCGAGTCAACTTGACTGCTGGAAACTGAAAGCCATTATACATTAGTCGCACTAGCACTTTAGGCACTGTCGGCATTAATGCATTTGTGTTGTTACAATTTTGGTGGAAACGCGATTTGAGAAGAGTTCGCGAAAGAGATAAATTTTTTTCAGGAATTTATAAAGGGAACCAACTCAAAATGCTTATGTACTTCCGCTGATTGTGCTTGCTACTTAAGTGCATTCGTAACTAAGTGCGAGCAGTCCAGGCTCAAATGGCAAATGCCGTGAGAGGTTTCTGACTGAGCGTTTTAGCTCCATGGCTGGATTTGTCATCAGAATTGTCCCTGGAATTGCCTTCCGGGAGGTAGAATCTAGAAATCCATCTGGAATTGACAGCATCATATTTTTTAAAACCTTCACGATTGTATCACGATCGATGTCTACCGATAAATCCATTCAAAACCAAAACAACCTTCACGATCATAAACTGGGTTAGGTTATGCGAGATTTACGTCGTGTAATGAAAATAAATTTGTGATCTCGGATTTATTACAAACCCAGGTCGCACTAGCACATTAAATACTGTTTTTTAGTTCGCTGTTTCGGCAAAGTTCACTGAACCAATTCTTTAACTTTTCTTACTTTGACAGCAGATAACAATTT
>JAQGCA010003456.1:0-11777 GCA_034698945.1 Protaphorura quadriocellata | reverse complement strand
TGATGATATTTTTGAGGGTTTGGGGTGAATGTCTTTCAGAAAAAAAGTTTGGGTCAAATCGCTGAGGGACAGCCTAAGTAGTTCCCTCGTAAGTATTCATTCTATTTATAAAGAATGACTTACGACAATATTCTGTGTCAATCCGTCAATAACCGGTGTTCGTGGTACCGGTTCTTTGGCAGACGAAGTCTCTTCTTTCTCCGCTTGCATTTTAGATGACTCAATTCTGGCGAAACTGTACTGATTCACTGGTCAAGATAAACTGAAAATGGAAGGTTAATGTAGCCAATACTTAGTTTTAGATACTGATAAATCAATGTGTGATAATCGTAGTAGGGTAAAATGAATTAGATTAGGAAGGAAGAGGTAATTATTCGAAAGTACCTGCCGATTAATTGATTCCGAATGTCCGTACGTTACCTAGGCGGGGTCAATACTAATACTTCATCAAGACGATGAACTGAGCGTACATACAAAGGACAGTTCCGAGAGAAAAATAAGTCCGATTTTTGTCTCGTGTAAAGTGAGTGCGTACAAAATATATTTCAGTTCTAGTAACCCATTCGGTGCAGGTCATCTGAACTACTTTCCTTGTTAACTGCTTTCTACGTTCTACATTAGCATTGTTCAAATTACATAATAGCAGTGCCGTTGCAAATATTTTTTATCCATGTACGTACTTACAACATACAATATATTCATGAGACTTGCCATGCGTAAAATTACAGTACCTAAGGGGATGGATATTTAAAAATTTAAGTATTTTTAGACTATGTGGCTAAAAAATAATTTTAAAAGTTAAATCAATATTCGGATAAGCTGTACAAGGTCTTTTTATTAGCATCGCGCATCGCATGTCCCTACAGTTTACAAATTAAATGATATATACAGTTTGTGCTGAATTGGCGCCACTTGGTGTGAAACAAAATGCGATAGGAATCCGTGACAAATTCAATGACGTTATAAAATTTATTTTGCATATGTATTTCTACAGCCGAACCGGTAAGACTTTTCGTGGTAGAACCTTCACAAAAGTTGAGGAGGTCAGTCTAATCCAAATGCCAACTTTTCGCATAAAGACTCTGCTGTGATTTTTCATCGTAAACTCACAGTGACCGCAATTTCCAAGCTCAATGGGGCACAATTATTTCGGTTTTTCAATTTGATAGAAACCCTATATCTGCAAAAACAAGAGAAAGGCCCTTCGGGCGTACAAAATGGAGTGTCAGATAACTCGTTGCGACGGGACTGGAATGCGGAAGGAGATTATTTGTTTTTAAATATTGTGACGCACTCAATAAGTAGGTCAGGTCAGAACAGATATCCTAATAAAAATTAAAAGGCATTCTTCCTAGACCGAACGTCACGGACATTTAGGATAGAATATAACCCCTTTACTGGTTATTTTGGGCAGAGGGGTGAAAGAATCGAATCGTTCTTCGTGCTTGGTAGATTTTTGTCCATCTTCTACAGTCAGTTGAAGGTTCTAGAGCCGAAAGGATGTGTAAATCGTGCAACTATTTAAAGTTTCTGGTCGAAGGTCCAGAACACTCGTATTTCTACGACAAATGTAATTTTTTTGACCTTTTGCCAAAACAGTTTAACTTTGTTCGATACCATTTACTGCCCACGAGGTTTGAAAAGTTGTTTGACGAAAACCACGACCTGTTCAATTTATTTATGATTGGTCGAACACGAGATAGGGATTTGCATACTATAATTCTAGGCGACCGTGAATCGATTTTAAAAAAAATTCAAAATAGAAAAAGTGTACAAGAATTGAGTTGTTACACACTAATAAGAAATCAAAAGGATCCACTTGTTCCCGTGACATGGAAAGTGACAAAAGAAAAGCTAATCGTAGAGGTCAGATACGATTGTGGGGGTGCGAAAAAGGTGCCCGTGCACCTCGAGTCCGCACAAAGTTTGAATAAACTTAAAGAGCGACTTAATGCAAGTCGCGCTTGCTGGCCGTCTTGGAGAAACCACGAGTTTGAGCCGAAATCTGCAAACACAGAAGAGGAACAAATGAATGACGCCATTTTTCACACGTTAATGAATCTTATCGACGAAGTGGATGAAGACGAGAGACATTTTTATCCAGATGAGCAGATTCTAGAGGAAATTGCCGACATTTCTATTAAAGATGAAAACACGGGACCGTCCGATTGGGACGCAGAGTGGCTAGAGGTTCGGGAAGGATATTTCGAATAAAGTCTCATGTGAATGTAAATAGAGCATTTTTTACTTGTAAATATTATTGGTGACCTCTGACATGAACGTGACGATAGTGAAGTTGTGACAAAAGCACGTTCAGAGATAACGGTGTCTCCTGCCGACTGGACAAAAGAAGGACAATAGCTAGTTTTATTTTGGGTGCGGTCAATTTAGCTACCAGTGTTTGTTTAGCGTCTCCGGACCTTAGAAATAAATCTGAACTTTTGAGAAATATTCAAGTTTTCAAAAAAAATATGACTTGTCCAACTCAAGCGGACTGTGTTACTTGCACAGGATTTCAAAAATTGGCATGTCGTTGGGTGTCACAGATAAACAAGACGACGCTGTGCGAACTTGACGAAGATATTAGCGGCACTTAGGCGTACTACATCCAGAGCGGAGATGGCGAGCGATGTTCACCGTAATATTTTATTTTGAAATTATATTCATATTTTAACTGTTTGAGTCGTGAGTTAGAAAATAAGAGTAGCAGCCCACTATTTGGTTTTTAAATTGAGACGGATATCAATTTTTTGTAGTGTCTTGGGCCGCGTGGCGGCGCACAAAAATCTTAATCACAAATTGAAATGAATTTTATTTTTAATATCCAAAATTTTGAACACTAGTTGGAGTCAAAAACCAACAGTTATTGAGACAAGTGGAAGCGCTGGCCTCATTGTGGGCATCCTATTTGCGGCCGTTTTTGGTAAGGCAAAATTAGACTTATAAAACTGCTTACAAACAAGACAAGCACCTGAGAAATGCATTTGTCAAATTCCAGTGGCGTTGTTCGGACTCGGATTGTGGTACTACAAAACCCGCTGTAGTATCGTCAGTCGTGCTCTTCCGTTTAGATCTGGACGCGCAAACAGCGAGAGTGTTGAATTCCATCCAATCCCCACCGCACTGGACGAGACGACCGGACCGTATAAAGTTGTTACCCGAATCTAAAAAACGCGTTCCAAAAAAAAATCTGCCTGGTTCGATTGTGTCTATTTACATTTCAACTTTTATTTTCAGTGTCAATGGAAATTTTTCGATATTACGACACAATTTTATACTAATTATACTAGTACATATTTAACACAAAATACATTTTTTTTTGCTTTTCATTTTATCGATAAATTTACCAGCATCTATCTTTCTTTCTTATGAATAAAATGTGTATTTTCAACTGCTTTCTACGTTCAAACTGGTGATGACAATCACGACACATAAAACCATTACGGGCAGGAGCAATTGGTACTCAATGGGGCACAATTATTTCGGTTTTTCAATTTGATAGAAACCCTATGTCTGCAAAAACAAGAGAAAGGCCCTTCGGGCCTCTGTACAAAATGGAGTGTCAGATCACTCGTTGCGACGGGACTGGAATGCGGAAGGAGATTATTTATTTTTAAATATTGTGACGCACTCAATAAGTAGGTCAGGTCAGAACCGGTATCCTAATAAAAGATGACTATTATTTTTTAATGAGTGAAAAACAAATTCAGTGCATTATTCCGGCACTAACCTCATTCCAAAACTCTTACCTCCTATTAGCAGCCACTAAAATAGCCAGCCCGTCATAAAACTCTATTCACCGAAATATTGTTATTCGGACCATTGGGACAGAATGATATATGCTTGGAGAAAAACGATATACTTCATCAAATATGTTCGAATACATACGTAGTTTCATGTCATTAGTCGTTACTTGACATTCACAGGAACTCCAAGACAATACATTCGTAATTGATAGAAAATCAATTAAATAATACTGAGCTGTTATGGCTTATACTCTGGCCTTGTTTTCTATGTATCCAGAGCTGTGGTGACGGAATATATATAACACACATTTTGACATTATCTGATAGCTTATCGACTACTTCAACGATTGAGAAACCCGCCATCATTGCTCTGTATAGGTTCAAAATTCTAAACATTTTGACGAATGTATTACACGCACTGTCACCATCTTAAGCCCAGTGTTTATGACCATCATTGGGCATCCTCGTAGTACAAAGATCTTCTCACGGGTCGAGTTCGGTCCGATCCGAACCGGAAAATGTTGATCCGGTGTTTAATTTTGGTGGTCAAAACCCGAACCCGACCCGACGAGTTTTGGATCAAAAAATTTGATCCGAATCTCATCCCGATAGCTCAGTGGTCGATCCGATCCGAATCGGAACTCGACCCTAAACCGATCAAGTATCAACTCCAAAAATATTATTATGAATATAATGCGTCAATGTTTAAAAATGATGATATTTTATATTATTATTGCATTTTAGTTTACTGGTCTGAATTTGAATTGTCCGGTCCAGAGTCCTCTGGTAAATATCTATACTTTGGCTTTAAAATATAGTGTCACGAGTTCAGTTCCTAGTCAACCGACTCTCCCATTCCTTTTACTGCTGGGTGATCCAAACGCATACGGTATTTTGTATTTGACTATCAGAATTGATGGGGCCTCTAGAGTAACTTCCTACAGTGAAGGATTGGTTGACCTGAAGTCATCTCAGGTCATCAATCGAACCTTCATAATATAATTTGGTGAGCTATTGGGAAACAAACCGTTATTTACGGTATGCGTTCTGGTGTCTGGTAAGTTGAGTATCCGTCGTATACACAATAATAAAAACGAGAACTTGAAAAGCGGAAACTTGAGATTTTCGGAGCCAAAAGTAAATAGTCCACTCCACTTTCCTTGTAAACTGTTAAAATAAAATTAAATATGGGCACCATGTCGTTCAGACTTCCACACATTGCAAAACTCTCCGGAGATTAGTGACATCAAATTAATTTTCAATGCAAAAACTGAAGATGAGATTGTTATTTTTACGGACATAAATTGATTCTGGGCTTTATGTCTCCAGTTTTTCGAAAAATGTTCTACTCCGAGGATCAACAATTCACGACCAGTGTGGAGGAAGGTTAAATAAACATGGATGGCCATCCATTTAATGCTGACCAATTCTTAAATTTCATTCAGGTATGTCTGGGTGGTGACACTCGAGAGATAGGGTCACGGTTTCTATAATAGTACAGGGTGTCTAATATATATTGTCCCCCTCTAAAGCATTAACCACAGTAGGCACAGACACGCCCGATACATCCTTGGAAAGATAAGCTCAAATGCTATCTCTGACATATCATATGAGCGCTGTAGCGCGCCGCGTTCGAGCGCGGCGCGCGCTGCAAGTAAAAAATTCGGGTTTTTGTCGTTTTTCTGCCTCTTTTTCACGAACTTCCGTCTGAATGGCCGTGAAAACTTCAAAAATTCGAAAAAAGAACTTCAAGTCTGCATTCCGAAGTGCTTTTTGAAAATTTTGAACCTAACCTAAACTTAGCCATGGTTCGACAATTTCTGAGCAAGTCGATTTTTTCTCAAAATCCCGATTTTGGATGTTTTCAGAAAATGTGAAATTTCGGGAAATTGACTTGCTCAGAAATTGTCGAACCATGGCTCAAAATTTTCAGAAAGCGCTTGGGAATGCGGTGGTGAAGTTCATATTTCGAATTTTTGAAGTTTTCACAGCCATTCAGACGGAAGCTCGTGAAAAAGCGGCAGAAAAACGACAAAAACCCGATTTTTTTTCTTGCAGCGCGTGCGAACGCGGCGCGCTACAGCGCTCAAATGATATGTCAGAGATAGCATTCGAGCTTATCTTTCCAACGATGTATTGGGCGTGTCTGTGCCTATTGTCGTTAATGCGGTATGGGAGGGGACAATACATATTAAACACCCTGTAGTATCAGCAGTTATTCCCTTTCTATTGACAGTAAGATAAGTGTATACATATATATATATTTGGTAACTTTGTCCATATTATTTTTTTTAGTTTACTTTGCATGCTCGAAAATGCCCATTTGTGTTAGAAAAAATGTGTGTTTGTGGGCGATGCAGGCGATGCTGACCTGACGGCAATGTTATAAAATTTGCTATAGTTTACAGAAATTTGGAACTTGTGATGAAGTCAAAAATTCTACATCCTGTAATTTGTAAAAATGATGAGGAAGAAGAATGGTGAAGGTGAACGACTGATGAATTTAAATTGTTGTAGAAACCTCCGAAGGATCGATGAAAACAGTCGCTGAAGAAAATCTCATGGTCACTACCACAAATTCTTACATGAGATATCACTGTTTCTTTACTTACCAAAATAAGTATTGCAATTTTTAATGTGGTTTACGAAATTCTTGATTTAGAATAAAAAGTTGAGATGAACTATTCCTTCGGAGCCTTTTTTTCCCATAGTATTTTCCAATAATACGGTATTTTAAAAATCGTCAATTCTCATATTTTTTTATACAAAATCGACATTTGAGACGCACTTAAGATTTTCTACAACGATTTATAAAATTATAACGCAAATATGAAAGATCATTTCGAGATTGGGGTAAAAGTTTTATGCATCATCCTGTATAATTAGTTTCTGGTTTATAAATTATAAATTACTACAATTCCGGACGGAAAAAATGTGACTCAGAAGACAATTGCATGGAATAGAATACATTTTACTTTGAGCCATTTTAAAATTCGAGAATGTAGGTTTGAAAATAGAATTTAAAAAATGAAAAACCGTTTTTGAAAAACAGAAAAACCAGAAGGAATTACAAAAGTCAATTACGTCTTCGCTCTCCTTTGAACTGAACTTAACTAACGACTTGCACAATGACCTGGGATCAATTTTTCGGTTTTACTGCCTCTTCAACCTGCTCCATGCCTCGTGTCGGTCCTTACGCCAAGCGCCCATCATTCGTTGTCACCTGAAGTCCACGAAACCTCTCATTCGATTTGAACAGATACGCAAACCTGTTCAAAAATTTAAAAAATAATCATCCCAGGCCAATGACCCATCGAAGATCCACATCGTACTTTCCAGAATTGTAATTTCAATTACAAAATACAATTACAATTACGTAATTGTAATTGTAATTAATTACTTTCAGAATCCCAGGTCTAATTTGTAATTGTAATTAAATACTTTAGAAATTGTGTGTAATTGTAATTTGTAACTGAATTAATATTTTTCTCAATTACTTTTACAATTACTTAAAATTTTGACCATCAAATACAAAGATGTGACTCTGATGTTAGCACACATAAACTCATCATTTCGAGAAAGTAATTTGAATTGTAATTCGTAATTGTAATTGAATTTTCAATTACAATTACGTAATTGTAATTCAAATTAATTACTTTTCCATTTTTGTCGTCCATGTAATTGTAACTGTATAATCCTACCTATTGTCATGAGCCGTGTCAATCGCAGATTCAAGATTCTGGAAAAGTATTTCCAGAGTCTCTTTTCTTGTCAACAAACCGGATCGATCAATCTCAGAAATTCTTTCGAATGGGAGGAGCGAAAATCGGATTTCAAAGAATGCTGGGCCCAAAACTTTTCTCTTATTTCCCGCACTAATTGGCTCCAAGTTTTCTGTCTTGCATTTATTTTCCGCCCACCTGTTCAACAAATCGGAGCCAAGAGAAATAATTATAATCTCAAACGGAATTTAGCAACCAAAATAATTTGACAATTTCGTTTCGAAAACAAGGTCAGATTATACTGTCCAAACACTGTAAGCGTGGAAATCTCATCGGCAAAAACGGCCTATATCGACAACTTCACTATAAGGCACGGCCATACCTTTCAAACAATAGACATTGAAAAGGATTTTGCAAATTGTGCAGCCAATATTGAAATGACAAACTCGATTTCTTTTCGTTTGGACAGTATTACGAGCCTACCTAATAGTGTGCACGTCAATCATTTTTTACTGACCTCAAAGCCAAGTCCAAGACGAGGCACTCATCAACGTCCAGAGTATCCCTTTTAAAAATTTCACACAAGGTTGTCGCACTGACAGATAGAATCTATTGGGACGCAAAAATATACTCCGTATTCCTGAAAATATTAATATATTATGACTAGCCCTTGAGGACCTTTGACCTTGACCCGATACTCAATTATCTTAATTCATTCTCATGCACTGAGTTGGGCTTCAAAATTTGTTTGTACAAAAATGTGATAATATTTTTTCGCGTATCTCCAAAATTTTGAAAATTTTGAAATAAGTTTTTTCGTTATTGAATTAGGAAACACCGGAGACTGTGATTCTGAACGTACAAAAACCGCAGATTTTAAAAATGCGCGCCAAATTTTAATTTTTTTAGACCTTATACATGACAATGAAGCTAGAAGATTCCACGTCGGTGTCCAGTCAAGGTCCTCGTGGGATTAAAATTCTAAATCCTTCGATCGCCGTACATACAGGGCGTTATTTTATCTCTTAGACTACTTTGAAATTGGCGCGTCGCAAACTCAATTAAATATTTGTTGACGTCAGTGCAAAAAAAATAAAATTTTAAAGGAGGTTAGTCACGGAGATAGGATTTTCGGTCATGAGAATGTGCCATGACATGACATCACAATGACCATGACAATGTTTAAAAAAAAAATAGAATTCAAAATTTATCAAAATAAATAAAATTCAACAACCAAAAAAGATTAAAATTCCAACAAAATAAAAATTTAGAAAAAAAAATTCAAAAAATGAAATTCAAAAACGAAAATTAAATCCAAATTAATTTTCATGACAGGCTTGAAATTTTTTTTTCAAAATTTTAATTTTTTCAAAATTTTAGATGTTGAATTTTATTTATTTTGATAAATTTTGAATTTTTTTTTTGAATTTTTTAACATTTTTTCTGCAATGACGTCAACAAATATTTTATTCAGCTAGAGAGGTCTAGTCTAAGAGATCAAAAACGCTCTGTATAAACTAAAGATCCGAGTCGTGGAATACTAACTTGTCAATTATCTGGAACACCTGGTTGATTATTGTGTCTTGGCTGAGCAATAATGCTACTTGCAATGTCTATGAATGACATTATCCTTATCCTTCCGAAGAACAGTTTGCAAAAGCCCAAGGTTCAATTGAGCACATGTTCTCTTCACATACGGGACGTCATAATGGTCTGCACAATAAGCAATCCCGATAACAATTTCAAGGGACAGTCCCTCAAATTCCTTCAATCCAATTTCTCCCAGGTACAAGAACTAAAATATGGAAATGTGGCTTGTGGCTTCCTTCCACAAGTTGGCATCTTAGTTGAGAAATTAAAATAAAATATCAAAATGTTAGATTAAAGAAGGAACCGTGTGTTATTGCTGCAGCCTAGTCAGTCCTCAAAGTTTGCGTCGTCTACATTTTTCATTGGAGAACCTGGAATGATCCTTCTAATCGGGTAGAATACATTATTTCTATCCCGTTCCGGTCTCTCCAAATTGCGTAGTAATGGAGAATAAACCGTCGTAAGACGCAGTATCTATGTGTTGCTGTGCAACACATAGATGGACGCAGCACACTCCGTAGCTAGATAACTAAATGGTGACCTACGTCGCGGTCACACTCTGACACTCACTTTTATTGCATTTATGCACGTTTCAGACCATTCTGAGCAACTCTTAAAATTTGACCTCGGTTCAGAGGTCACCTGGCGGGGTCTTATTTATACTTGCTGCGGACTTGTGACCTTATGTACCTACGCTGAAAATTTCTGGATTTCGTCGAAATCCGTCAACATTTACTGCATGTGACCTGCATGGTAAAGTAGTGAGTAGTGCACGTATTAGTAGTCAAATTAGGTGAAACCCGACTTCTATTAACACATATGTTGAAGGGGAAATAAATGTATTGGCACGAATTCAATTCTGATCCGCTTTAGTTATCAGAGTCAGACAGAAATACGACGATTAATTAGTTGACGATTTATTGTCTTACTGCATCAACACTTTTTGTATTTGGATTGTCACATTCACAGAATTGAACAACAAATTCAGTCCGTGAATTATCACTCTATCACCATAAATCTTAGATATTCAAATCTTGATTTCTTAAATTGTAAAGGACAACAATTCTTTGAATCTTAAATGTGAGAAACCAAGACCCCGAGTGAAATATGTGCGATTATTTCTTAAATTGGTGGTAGCATTATCGAATACGTTCGGAGCGTGCTTCATATTTACGGGTGATAATCCGGTACACATCTTCCAAGCATACCCGGAGTGTTACAAAACCGGACTTGTTTTTCCCATTTTCCTAATCCTCGAGGTCGTTGCCGTCATGGCGCCAGGATCGTTAGTATCTTCTACGAGTGGACTTGTCTTGTCCACACATACGTCCTGTGTGGAGTTTTGACTAATGTTGATTTTTAGGTTGATGATTTATTGTTTGCAGATCTCATTGAATTGAATTTTGTTTTTGTTATGGTATTGTCTTTTGTATACTGCTAATTTCCATCTCTGTTATTCCTTTGTTGTTGGAAAAAAGGTCCCAATCTTGATAACGGATTTCTGAAATTCTTGACCTGAATAAAAGAAATTAACTAACTAACTAATATTGAGGATAAGTAATTAATCGAACCAAAAAACTAAATATATATGTTACAGATAAAACCCGAAATCCGTTAAAACTAGAATTTCCGAATTAGAACCCAAATTATCTGGACGTGTTGGGGAATTCTAGTACTACCTAGTTAAAACCCGAATCACCTAGATAGACCTAGAATTAACCGAAGCCGTTTGTTGAACCCCAAAAATTCTTTGTGTGGTGTGGGTGATTTGAACCTTCAAAACTGACAATCGTTTTCCCTAGGAAGAACCCAAAATAGTTTAAGTACACAAAGAATTTTGGCTTTCAACAAGCGGCTTCGGTTAATTCTAGTTCTATCTAGGTAAATCGGGTTTTAACTAGTTAAAACTAGATTTCCCCAACTCGACCAGAGAATTCGGGTTCTAACTAGAAAATTCTAGTTTAAACGGATTTCGGGTTTTATCGGTAACATATATAAGTTGGGCCAAAGAACTGCGTTTCTACTTCTAACGTTCAAACGGAAGTAACAATAATTCGAAATTTCAATTCCAGAGTCAGAGGTTTGTTTCCGATTTAGACTCCAGAATAAAACTTTCATTTCAATACAAATCCTCAATTGCAAGACCATCGACTTTTTGTAATTCCAGTTGTTATTGTTGTCATTCGTATTAGTTAGTTCAATGGAAACTATACTTGTTTGGTTGTTTGGCCCGTGTGTATAGTTGCCCCGGCTTTTCCCTGTCCTTTTTGACAAGCGGTATTTTGTTCACCATTTTCAAAGAGAACGAAAGATCTGTGAATTCAACTTTTATTTGACATTGTGTTTTAGAAAATTCAAAATACTGTTGATTGTAAGTATGAGAGTAATGAAATGAATGGATAGTTTGATCATTCCGTCCAGTTATGGTGTCATCCTCAAAATATCCACAAGAATCAAATAATTTATTTATTTTGATGAAACCTGAGGTTCAAGTCAGTTCAAGAAGCTAGACGTTATATGACTTGATATAAAATTGTAATATGTTTATTGAACTTTTCAAATTGTGTATGTAAAAGTTACCCTAATATATTCGTTTTAGTTTGCACGCTAACTATTTATGTAATTTTAAATTTTCAGTAAACGGTTTGCAAAAATAATGAAAAGTTTCTGAACAGAATATTTGCATTTTGGACTTTTGTCTAACATTCATCCACTATAA
>JAQGCA010003455.1:0-11778 GCA_034698945.1 Protaphorura quadriocellata | reverse complement strand
CGAATTATTTTTATGAGTGGTTCCTCTGTTGCTGAAACTGGGAATGATGCAACACATATGATTAAACTAATCATCATCACTTTCTTCAGGTGTATCATTGCGATACCTGGTTCGGATGGCGGGTCCGGAATATTTGTAGGATTTTTAAGTTTCAGGGACGTAGTTTTTGGTTTAGTGGGCTTCGGTCGATGAAATTCGATCTTTGAATGAGCCTGTAGCAAAATCAATCGTCGTATTTATTTGATTTCGATTGTCATCATCCTTCTTAAAGGTTAATGATCTGTGGGACAGTGAGACTATTATTGAAAGATTGTGTGCACGGTTATCGATTGTAGTAAAACCGTGTCGGTGAATTCTTGCGTCAAGAATCGAGTCTTAAAAGCGGATATTGCAGTTTGTATGCTTAAAACGTAGGGTGAACTTTGAGTCGCCAATTTGTGTCCTGTTGTCAAATTCTTAGTATTGACAAATTCTTGGACTCAATTATATTTGTCGTAATAACAGGAAGTCATGATGTCATTGCGATCATCAACATGTCTTGACTTTTATTGGGATCATGTAACATGTCATCATATTCAAGGTGTGTTGACCTTCAGGTGTGGAATTACGACTTTGACCACAAACCAGTATTTCTTTGGTTTTCTGTGACATGTGATGGAACTTCGGGTATTTCAGTTTTTCCCAGAACATGTTTTTTTAAACAATATAGTACTGGATTCTACTATTTTTTTAGTGAATGTAGGCGAAGAAATTTTCAAAATTCTATGTTTGGAAGGTGTACTAATTGACAATTAAACACAATATATAAGTGTTTCGGGTGCCCGTTAATGGTACTTTAGAGAAAGGTTCTTTCGGTGAGGATAATTTTTTTTGTATTGTTTATTTTCATCTTTCTCAGCTGTGGTGTGGTGTGAGTGACAATTGGCTCGGAGTAAAAAACTGTTATAGTTTATAGTGTGACTCGGTATTTGTGTGGAGATGACATATTTCTTCAACTCATGAATTGTGAGTCGGATTTTAAGCTGTAAAATATTGTTTCTGAACTTTGCTTCGTTCATTGATTTACAGTTCGTTGCGTTCCATCGGTGATCAATGATTTTATTGTTTGATTTCGGAGATTTTATTTATCTATTATAATACGGAGATGACGGTTCAGTATAATACTTGAATGTCATTTTCAGATTTGATCAAATATTCAATGAAGAATATAGTATCATGGTTTAGGGCATGAGGGCGCTAACCGGGTTCCTGTATGTGGATGATGCGGGTAACAACGAAGGATCTGATTCGAAGCGAAGATTGGATTTATATAATTATTCGCAGTGAAGTGGAGTTTGATACTCGAGGGTATTCAATTAATTCTTTAAAACTGGTAATATAATATAATTAAGTTTTATGGGCTTCCTTAAGGAGCTTATTATGGAGGTTACGCAGGTTTATTAATGTAGTTTTATTAATGCATTGCATTAATTGGGTGCGAAGATTTTATTTTTCCGGTGTTAAAAAAGTTGCGTCGAGGGTTAAACTGACGGTTGTACGTGTTTTCTAATAAAAGTATGTTCATTAATATGTTGGTTTTTTGTCAGATTTTTTTTAGACGGAGCTGCTTTCGGTCTTATTGGTTGCCCATGATCTTTCATAAAGCAATGCCCCTCGGTGTGACCGGTACGTTTGCAATATGTGCACGTAGGTTTTTTTCGGGCCACTTTGCGGTGTGCGTTTTCTGTGGTTACTTTAGTGTTAACCTGGAGACACTCTTTTCCTTTATCGCAATATCTAGCGATGTGTCCGTTCATATGGCAAAATGTGCAATATGATTTTTGATTTGGACTTCGGAATTTTGGAATCACAATTTGTGATGTGCTGGGAATGGCGATATTAGGAATTTGGTCGTCTTCCGTGGTGGTATTTGATTTATTGTGGGTCCATTTCTTTTTAAATTTGCAATTTTTTGCAATGTGATCACGTTTTTGGTCAATCGTGCTTAATTGTATCTGATTGGAGCATTGTGCGTTGGGATTAACTATTAATGATATTTCTGGTGCGCCGTGTAAGGAACGCTCATTTTCCAGCGTAGTGATTTGATTGGTTAAATCGATGATGATGGCGGTCATACTTTTGTTTAAATCGGAGAGGTGGACAACAATTTTAATGTTTTGGGACACATTGTAGTTATGACTTTGGGCCATTTTAATTTTTTATATAATTCGCTTGGCGTGAGGAGTATCGGAGATTTTTAGAGGAGAACCTCCACCAATTAGAAAAAGGTTTCTATGAGGGCTCTTGGGCTCCATCAATTAGATCGGGTGATCTAAGGGCATTATATGCGGATTATATCGGCGGGTGTTAAAGGGGTCATTCGCAGAATTTATGCATGAATGATAAGACGTAGACCAGAGTTTGGTTTATGACTCTATTTGAGTCTTGCGACTTGAAGAGTGATTTATTGAGTAAAGGCAATAGGCTTAAATACTAAACTGAATGAGTGATATTGGAGGATGTGATTAGAATAACATCCTGATAAATGTGACCTAATTAGTAATAGGTATTCGCATACAATGCGTAATATTATAATAAGTAATAGTATAAGTAATGCTATGCTAACATTCATTTTTATCAGTTTTCACAAGGGAAATTTTACTTTGTTGATTCCACTTGGCTCAATCGGATGGGTCCATTTCAACGATTGCCCTGCTTTACATTAGAATATGATAATAACTGAACTTTTACAAACTGCTAAGCATCTGATTTTGTCGTCCAGAGTGATTCGAGCGAATAAAAAATTAGACATTTTATGCAGGTCCCTAGTGTATAAATAATTAATTTAAGCGTGATAATAAGGAATTTCGTCGTGGTATCACCTAAGGTGCAAATAATTAATTTCAGCGCGATAATAAGGAATTTCATCGTGGTAACACTTAGTGTGCAAATAATTAATTTTAGCGTGACGAAAGTAATATCCCGAACAGAACGGCCGGTTTGACCGTATTTCTATGCAATTCAATTGAGTGGCTCTAGCGTATGATTTCTGCCCCCATGCTACACTTTATTCGCCGTATAGTGCACCCGATAATGTACAATTAACTTACATAATTATCAGATAAAGTTCCCTTACTCAGGTGCAGCTTACCCCCTTTTTATCTTCCGGACGATCGAGGTCTGGTATTAATCGAGCTGCAAAACAAAAGGAGAATTGACAAAAGCATAAAGTGAAGGAAGAATCCTCATCCTAGAATGAAGAATTAAGTTGCTGCTGCAATTAATGGAGCAGGGTCGCGGTATCGTCTTAAATCGGGCTTAACGCTATATCTGTGTAACTCCCAAAGGACATGAGAGGTAATATCCCCATTTAAGAGTAGAAAGAATTTTACCTTCTAGTCAGCTGTGTACGATTTTTGGTTGCCCTGAAGATCGCACGATGCTTCCAAGGTGTTCTGAGTTTACCATCCCGATTGTACCCAATGATAAATATGATATTTGGTGGGAGTAAGGCAGATGGTGCTGATTATGCTACAACAGCTGTAACATTAAATATTCTCAACGCAAAAATAGTTAATTTAGCAGCAACAACAATAATAGCAGATGTGACATTATGTAATTTGGTTGATTATTTTGGGTGTGACAAATAATCAATTTAACAGCGATTTATAATAAACTTAGACGGGACTTTAATGAGTTTGGAATATTAACTGAATTAGAAATCTAACGAGACCGCTGTCGAAGTTTATATGTAAAAGTTTTGAATAATAATTCCTTACCTTCTCGGTCTTCCCTTTTCGCTTTCGATAAACCCACGCTCGTATCAAGGGAACTCACCATACCGGCGACCGTCGCGACAAACAAGACTAAATCATAGTAGAAAAATGCATTAAAATAATCCTCTGCCCATTTAGTCGGAAGAAACTTGTAGAAAGTAAACTTACTTACGTAAGTAACTTATAGAATTGGCTGCATATTTTGAGTATACTTACGTGGGGACGGCCTGTCTTGATCCATTGTTTCCCCTACATTTCTGGAATGTTTATGAACGAGTGAAGACAGGGATTCCCAGAACATCTAATCTGATTGAAGGTTGGCATGCCCGGTTTGGACGAGTTCTAGGGCTACGACCACCACCACTATGAAGATTTCTCATTGCTATGCTTTACCAACAACGTCACAGTGAAAATTCATTACGAAAGATAATGGCACCCAGTGGACTTCCCAGATTGCAGAGAAAGAAATACCGTCGACTTAATCACAATTTTCAGAAACTTGTAAAAATGTACATGCAAAAGTCAGATTTTTCATCTTTCAAGAAATGGATAGAATCAATTGCTAAACTTGTACCTGACCAGCAGTGATTCGACTTTGTTAATTCTCAAATTTTCGCTTCGATTTTGGATAAAAGTTTTGTTTCTCCAACTTCACTTAACCGTTTTTCTTCAATTCGCCAACTTCACTTAAGGGGTCAAAACTGGAGTGAAGTTGGCAAAAAAAAATTCGCCAAATTCACTTTCGCCATTTTCACATAGAATCGTAGGATATCCGAAATTTACGGGTTGACGTCTCCACAGAAGGGAATTTCAGGATGCGCGCGACAAATCTGCGTCATGGTGGGAAACAAATTTTGACGGTCTTTCCCGAATATAGTTTTGGAATTTTTTTCTCTCCAAAACTGGCTACAACACGTGCTCAATGATCATTTCGGGCCACATTGATGAGCGGGAAGACTCCATGACCCGGCATAGCACCCACAACAATTTGGATACACTCGCAAGGAATGACATTACATTTGAATCTGACTCATTAAATTCAACCTGTGACTTTTTAAACTTGAACTCACCTGCAACTTTTCAACGTATCAACTCTATATCAGAGTTGATAGAGTCAATAGTAAACGGGCGACTCGATAAGATTTCATTTATCCTTTTTACTTTAACATTACATATTATATTTACTCTCTCCTGAACTCTGACTTAGAATTCCATGTGCACAATTGTAACAACGGAACTACCCATTTATAGGAAGTTGTGGTATCAGAATAATAATAATTATTTTTATTTTTATTTTTATTTCTTCAAGCAGTGCTCTAACAATTATTTGTTCCATATCATATTAACACCTAATTATTGTGCCTACTAATAGTGCCTAACTATACTTTATAAATGCCAAACCGGTCCAGTGAATGTTTACCCGTTAGAAACATACCGCCAACTGCGTTCGTAAATGAAAATTGTTGAGTTTCGTTCGTTTTCAATTATTTATTAATTTCATACTAAGTTGCTTGTTAACAGGAAAAGGTTTTTTTTAAGATTTGTGTTGACGTGTGATGAACCTAAAAGGTTAAAAAAGGAAAAGGTTAATTTAAATTTACTGTGAATTGGCGTTTAGTCCCCCGCCATTTCCGTCAGCCAAATATGCATCGCTTCTTTCTCGAAATGCTTCTCCGGCACTGCAATAAGACCGGTGTTCAGCTCTGCATTGGGCAAGCCCGGCGAAATACTAAACCCTAAGGGCTAATAAGTAAAGGTCTGTAAAATTTTCTGCTACTCAGAACTTACACTACAAACACCAACTGCGCAAATCTTGCTGCAGCAATCACCATCATGAAGACAGGCTCCAGTCACCTTTACGCACTTTGAAATATTATTATTTTACCATTAATGTTTAAGATTTAGACGACGCATTAAATTTACAGGGTTAGAAATACGGCCACCGCATACACTAATCTTACGAATTTCATAGACCTAATTGGGTATTAAGGAAACCGGAATTCAACTTTTCAAACAGTGATAGTTGTACTGAAACCTTGCGGGATAAGAGACGTTATCAGACTAGGAACATAGGGCTTCCAATCATATACTGTGACATATGCCACCAACAAACCAACCAATTTCTAAGTGCTTTGGATAAGAAATACAACCACTAGAGTCGGGAGACACGCGGACACGCTACATGGTCAAAAGAATGGCTCAGTTGTACCGTCATTCGCAATAATTTATGTTCATAAAATGTTTACATCGTTTGGAAATATTATTCGACTTACATGTACGCACCTACGATTATAGCAACTTAAGCCTTCACAGCATTCAAGACTGCTCTCACAGGGCAGATCACTTGGTGAGCACTGCGATATTTAAAAAAGTGGTTTGTCTTTTTTAAACGGGATTTTCAAAATTCATTTTTGCTGGCCTTACGTAGCAAAATTTTTCTTTTTCGTTGCATCTTCTGTTGCAGCAGTCATAATGGTCAGAACATGGTTCCTTCGCCAAGCGGCACTATGGGTTTTAGAAGATTTATTAGATTGTGGCGTCTTTCCAAATTTTCGCATGTAAAGCTGTGTACGGCTATTCAAGTACGGTAATTTGTTGCCCCTGCACACAGCCTCACCCTATGAAATGGTTTATTTTGTGTGCTTACCGGACCGCACGTTCTCTTAATCTTAATGTTGTCAGATAATTCACATATACTGCTTCCACAACAATTCGTGTTACCGGCACACTTTTCTCCGTTCTTGAGGCACTGCAGCATAAGAAGATACGACATGGTAACTCAAGAGTCACTATTCTTTTTGACATGCCATGCGCAAATTACCTGGGCTGGTCTTTGCTCTGACGAACTTTCGAATTTCTAGCTGAACCAAATAGGGCCGGCAATTGAAAAATTCGGTCGCTTTTCGCCCGTCTGGGGGCCTATAGGATCAGCTTTTCTGTCTGTACCTCTACCCCACGTTTTATGTCAAAACCCGTTCTAACTACAGAATAGTTGGGTCAACTCTGACATCAAGTCACCTTCACATAAATTCAGTTACCAAGTCAGGCTCATTCTGAAAGTCCAAACTTTTGTTTCCGTGACGTCCTATTGTTGTAATCAATCAGAATATTAGTTCGTACTAATTTTCTAATATTTTGATCATATCGACAAAATGACAATTCATGGTGCAATTTCGAGATTGCACCTTGAAACATTAAATGACAGTTTCGAGGTTAAATGTTAATTTTTAAAACCGTATTACAATTTCCATTGGAGTGAAGTGATCTCATGCTGGTAAATGTAAGTTTTACTACAATCGTGTTTGGTCCTTTAAATATCAATCAGATCCCATCATCTCCCAGTGAAATTACAACATTTTGTATTACTTTGCCACACCACTCAACCAACACGCAGCAGTTTTGGGCATCCTGCGCTTCTCGTTTTGTACTTTGATCATTATACTCGAAGAACAACGTGCACTCTTCATTAGGCACAACAATATTTAAGACCTAATTGAATACAAGGACCAACTCCTTACAGATTTATTTGTTTGTCAGGAGCTCAATATATTGTGTATAGACCTTTTGGCAGGCATGCTAAAGGGTCTACAAGTAAAATTATGTAACCATGCACGCCCGGTGCCCATATTCTGAAAGGCTATATAGCGAGCAACTTTTAGTATGGCCAAGCCGAAAACTTGCTTGTTAGCTTTTCATTGTCCCACAGGTTCCGCCCAGCTTTTGGCCTAGAGGTGTGAACGGGCCGACTTTCCCGATTCGACCCGTTTCTTTACAGACCCGGCCCGATCCAATTCAAAATATTTTAATTTTTCTTTGGACCGGCCCGATCCGGCCCGTTTGTTTTTGAGTCCAAACCCGATCCGGCCCAAAATATTTTAATTTCTAAATTGAAGTGAATGAACAAAATGCATTATATTTTCATTTAAAAGAGAACAGTGCCATTTACTTAGATTTTGCAGGAGAATTGAATTGAATAATGAGTGTATTACAATTTGATTTAAAATTGTTTATATATTTGAAACAAATAACAAAGATTAAAATCGAAATGAAATCTAACCGGTTTCCTGGAATGAAGTTTGAATTTTGGTTGAAGGTCGCGCGTATAGAATTAGCATTTGATCATTCGTAAAACACATTGAGATGACATTTGTATTTGAGTCATCCGGTTCTCGGCTTGATCGGGATAAGATTGGTGAACGGGCCATCCTTTGTCGGCCCGGCGCGTTTATTTTTGCCCGACCCCGACCCCCCCCCCCTCCCTGAAATATTTTATTAAAAATTGGCCCGGCCCGAATTACGGCCCGTTCACACATCTACTTTGTCCAAATAGCCAGCTATGGCTTCCGGAATACAGTCGACTCTCTGTATATTTAACCAGAAAATGTTCCACAAATGGTACATTCTTGGGCTCACTATGGAGAAAATCAACTGTATACAAACTCCTTGAAATTGGCACCTTAGTGAGTTTACATAACGTAGAGGTGAGTGGGAGGTGTATAGCATTCTGAGGTGCGTCGAGCTCGGCACTCCGCTGCCCACTCTGTGTCGGGGGTAATATTCTGAAGGCTAGCAAGCAACTTTTACCATTGCAAATACCATGCATATTTGTTATTTTATCACATGACTGTTAATTTGATTATATAAAATGTGGACTAAAAGCATTGACCGCCACGTGATTTTTTTTCTGTGATCCCTCCGTCATCGTCACTAGTCTAGCGCGATCTTCGGGGAAAGGACGCGGTTCAAGAATGGGGAAAAAGTTTTGCCTCCAATTTCTCCTATCACGCGGCGCGTCCAGGCTTTCAATCCACACTGTGTTTGTAATGCTCACCAAGCATGCTCGATTTTCGCACAACCACCCTCCACAGCACTCACCATCACCACCACAATTTTCACCAACCTCTTTGCACTAGTCAAAAAATGGAAATGCTTTAGGTTTTAAAACTCATAGTTTATGCTAAACATTACTTTGAGACTTGAACAGTTACCTTTGTACACACGGCCTCGTCATCCCTTTCCCCGAGGCATAAGTACTTGTGTTTACAGCACTGAAAGTCGGCGATGCATGACGCGTTCAACGCTTTGCACTGCAAAAGAAACAAAGCATATTATCCAATTGAACGGTACGCGGCGAATCGATTGAGCAAAGTTAGTGACAGTGCCGAAATTATGATTTTTCAGTATTTGGTAACTTATGTAAATGTTAAATACTTTTTTAACTTTATTGTTTTCGTGGGATTAGAAATCATAGAAAATATGCTGGGCCTCTCAATGCTCACAATGGAACACTTGAGGATGGTGCGCAATAAGTAAGCAGCTGCGCGGTCACGGGGGTTTGTTTGTTTGTGTGTTTATTATAGTGATAAACCCGTCGCATTCAACATACCGAAGTCGTAACTGATTGTCTTATCCGGGAGACATTATTGGACAATATTTACAACTTCATTTACAGAACAAACAACCCCAGAGTCGTACATAGGAATATAAAGTATATCCAAACTAATGCAGACTGTGTTCTCTACAGACCAGTCAGGCTAGTCACGAATGGATGAAAACCCCTGGCCAAAGGCCAAAGGAAATACGGCTACAATTAGATCGCATGAGGGGGATGGGGTTGACTTCATGCGCATCAAAAAGAACTGGGGTATGGACTATTATTAGGTTTTTAGTAAAAAAAAATATTGTCAACCCTTGGGGACAACCGCAGCGGGTATTAAAAATTACACATAATATTAAAATGAAATACATATTAATTACAATTTCCGTTTAGTTGCTAGGGGGACCTTATAATTTGTGGCTTCTCCCCCTATTCTCGGGATGCCCGACCTTTAAGGGAAGGCCCCTTTCTCCATGGTATGACAACGCTCATTGTCTGTTGGTAGAAGAGTTGACGCAAAAGCCTCGTGGCATCAATATCTCAATTCTTTGTCACAGTGCGGTGTAGTCTAAACCCGTTTTACCCTAAAATATTGTGTAGTATTATTTTTTCAAGGCAATCTCTCAGCGGAGCTGTGTACTAGTTAGATCGGCTAAGCTACCTATTGTTCATATACTAAAATTAGTTTTTTGGATTACTACTTTCAGAAATTGGGCACTGCACCTAACATCACACTGGAATTAATTAGCATCAAGCGTACTATTGTTATTCAGGACAAAATTAGTTGGTATCATGCTGAAATCAATTAATGTCACTCGGGGAACGGCTTGGAATGTAGAAATGGATTTAAAAAACGTTTTTGCACATTTCGTAAACGTCTACCCGTCGGTCAGTTTTTCTCATTCCTCGAGTCGAGGCTTCTTCCAAAATGGTCCCACACAAAGTTACAGGCCAGAAACCCCAACTTACAGAACTCTACAGTCTTACCTTCAATTGCACTAGAAATTTGGACAAAAGCGTACTAATGGGCTATCAAAGGTACTAAAATCCTGAGGATCGAAGAAAACAACAAATTCACATACTAAGTACAGAGTTAAACTTGCCCTGCGGCGACTAATATATTTACGATTGGAATTTACCTCGGCCATGATTGAAAAGTGTGCCAATGGACAGAATTTTATGAGTTTCGCAAAACTTGGGCAGTTCGGACTTCGAAGTAATCCCTTCATTTTTATTTAATTTTATTAGTTCGTTCATTTTTATTCGTTTTAACTAGGGATACTATACTTTGTCGATTCCGCTTGCTAAATCGGGTGGGTCGATCTAATCGATTGACCTGCTTTACACTAGAATATGATAAAAACTGTACTTTTGCAAACTGTTAAGGATCTGATTTTGTCGTCCAAAGTGATTCGAGCGACCAAAATTTAGACATTTTATGCAGGTCCCTAGTGTATAAATAATTAATTTCAGCGTGATAATAAGGAATTTAATCGTGGTATCACCTAGCGCGCAAATAATTAATTTCAGCGTGATAATAAGGAATTTCATCGTGGTATCACCTGGCGTTAATTAATTTCAGCGTGATAATAAGGAATTTCATCGTGGTATTACCTAGCGTGTAAATAATTAATTTCAGCGTGATAATAAGGAATTTCATCGTGGTATCACCTAACGTGCAAATAATTAATTTCAGCGTGATAATAAGGAATTTCATCGTGGTAACACCTAGCGTGCAAATAATTAATTTTAGCGTGACGAAAGTAATATCCCTGACAGAACGGCCGGTTTGGCCTTTTTTCTTTGCAATTCAATTGAGTGGCTCCAACGAACTTACATAATTGTCAGATAAAGTTCCCTTACTCAGGTACAGCTTACCCCCATTTCATCTTCCGGACGACCGAGGTCTGGTATTAATCGAGCTGCAAAAACAAAATGAGAATTTATAAAAGTAAAAAGTATATACGGGAAGAATCCTCATGCCAGAATGAAGAATTTAGTTGCTGCTGCAATTAATGGAGTGGGGTCGCGGTATCGTCTCAAATCTGGCTTAACGCTATATCTGTGTAACTCCCAAAGGACGTGAGAGGTAATATCCCCATTTAAAATTAAAGAGAATTTTACCTTCTAGTCGGCTGTGTGCGGTTTTCGGTTGAACTGAGGATCGCACGATCCTTCCAAGGCGTTCTGAGTTTACTGTCCCGATTGTACCCACGGCCCCCAACGATGCTACAAATGTAAAAATAGTTTTCTTCCGTTTTATCCTCGGTGTTTAATTATTAAATTAAGGCCTCCTGGAAATTTTTTCCATGCTAACCTTCTAGCTGCCATGTGCCCGAAATCATAGAATACAAGGGCCTTAACCATCGCTGCATTAATATATCAAGCGGCAAAAATCACAGTTACACTCTTTGCATGTTTATTCCGGTACGCCAAAGTACGTGAAATATCACGATGAACCGAGCAAAATTCGTCTCATGATTTTAAAATATATGTCCGCTTAACTTTAATAGTTCGTTTAATAGTTTGTTAGTTTGTTGCTAGCCTCTGCTGAGGAACGAAGACGTACACCTGGATTCGTCCGGACTGGGGTCTTTTTACAGCTTGGCATAGCACAAGCAACGAACTCAACACGAATTTTGTTTT
>JAQGCA010003454.1:0-11778 GCA_034698945.1 Protaphorura quadriocellata | reverse complement strand
TTAGGTTAAGGCACAACGCATGCAGTCGTCCCATACGCATTGCCCCCACAAGCTAGTTTTCCGCACCGCGGCTAAAACTTCTGAGTCAAACTAGGGTATGGGAATATGCTGACGGTCTTACCCTAAAAGTCGAACTGTTTCGCCGCTAGAAATTCACTCTTGGGCACGTGCGATGACGTAGAGTAAAAGTTAAAGTGAAAGTTACTGTACGCTCTCGCGCAAGTTAAACATTTTATTTTTGTTCTGTATATCCCAACTTCGCCGTAGGAGTTCGAATTCAGTTCGTCGTCAAGGGTAATTTCCAAGTTTGCGCAATCAGATTCTCCCAACTCCTTGACATATGCCCGCCGAACAATTATTTGGACGCAAATTACATTTTACAAGCGCTTCGGTCTATTTTATTCCGTTTTGCGAGAGTTTCAACAGATCGCACCTCAGTTCCAATTTCGAAGTCGAAAAAAGGTTTTTATCGCATATCTTGTCTAGCATTTTCTAAATCTATGGCTAATTATCATATTGTGGTTATATTTTGTATCGCTTAATTAATTTAAATTTAATTTTAAGCCATCTGCTTAAATTTTATTTTTGTGACCGTACTCGCGATTGATGTCGGCCATGTTGAACGCTGAGGATTCGGCCATTGCAGAGAAATTTCGGTTCCGAGGGAATCCGGCCGAGATAAAACAGAGGATGAAGAATAAAGCGCGATTTCAAATCATCCGGGGACGGATTCTGGTACGGGGTTTAACTTTTGGTTTAAACCTTTCGATTTAAACCGGAAGTTAAACTTCCTTAATCCCTAGGATTATCTCAATCCAGGAAGACGGGATTAGGGAGGATTAAACCATTTTTCCTGAATCGAGTTAATCCGGTGGTTTAAACCCAAAAGTTGAGTTGACAACACCGCATTTCCTGTTCTCGAGTGAGTCACGCACGCGCTCAGCCCACAAAACCGCTCCAACTTTATTAGCTGTCATTCGAGTCAACATAATCGTGACAAGTGAAAGTCACTTTACATACTTTTCAACTTTCGACATTTCGGTTGACAGAAATAGAAAATTTTTCGAGTTTATCTATGGGCTTCCAAATACAACATTACAAAACTATTTTCTTACGTTTACAATTTTCCGAGAATAATTTTTAGAAGAGTATCCCAATGATTTTGAGCTGTATAGATATTCAAAATTGAAACAAAAAATGTACCCTTCCTACCACATCGGCAGGAGGATCCGGAAGGTGAGATATTATGCATTTTGTAGAGTAATTTATGATGAATCCAGGGAGGCATTACACTTGGCAGTCCGATGGTTAATTAAAGATCAGAACGAAAAGACACTTAAAAGTCGGATTCATGGACATTTTACTGACTCGACTATATTCAAAAAACAAAAAAAACAATAGAATTCTTTTCGTTTCATTTTTAAGCATTTTTAATATTTTGTAATTACCGGTTAAGGAGAAAGTCTTCAAATCGAAATATCATAGATTATTTCCTCTACATGATTCGTCGCAAGTGAAAAATCGACTTTCTCGAAACCAGTCATACAAAATTTCCAAAATTGCATAAAAATATAGCGAAAATGGCCTCGGCGAATTGTCAGACAAATAGTCATTTTCGACTATTTTTGTCAAACGTCCAACTTTTGGAGATCTTTTCATATCCATTTTAAATTAAGAGCTCGTCAGTACCGCTAAACCTAATATTTTCCTAGATCATCATTGATAAGATTCTCCACAAAATGAATATCTCGGGGAGGACGAACGGGTAACTGTACATTGTATTGGTAGAGAGTTAAAAAAAATTGTCTAAATTGTCATTGTCAAACTGTTCGAGTAAACATCCATAAAATTCAAACTCACAGACTCAGAGGTAGATTTAGTTGTTCGTGTAATTACAGATATTTGATTATTAATAGAACTGTGTACTTTCGACTCAAAATTAATATCTTCTAGGAAAATCACTTAAAACGGGGGTCAAAACTGGATAGACTCAAAATAGAGTACTATACTCCTAAAAGTAGTACTGTTGTTGGTCACCCTAGGGTCGTTTCTCTTCAAGTTTCAGTATTAATTATCAGGAAATTATACACTTCGCTTGCCTCCCAGGGTCCTTACTCGATTGAGCCATATTTAGATCCCCAAGTGTGTAAGCTAAATTGTGAGCAGTTGTAAGTGTTGACGGATGTTCCTCTCCAAGAGCACGTTTTTTCTTTTCATAGTTATCTTGAAATATTAGCAGGGCTTCCTCATTCTTGCCAAGGTTGCCAAGTGTGCCAGCTAAATTGTGAGCAGCAGTAAGTGTGGACGGATGTTCCTCTCCAAGACTACGCTTTCGCTTTTCGAAAACTTCTTGATATATTTGCAGAGCTTTCTCATGCATTCCAAGGTTGCCAAGTGTGTGAGCTAAATTGTTTGCAGTTGTAAGTGTGGATAGATGTTCCTCTCCAAGAATACGCTTTCCCTTCTCGAAAACTTCTTGATATATTTGCAGGGCTTCCTCATGCATTCCAAGGTTGCCAAGTGTCGCAGCTAGATTGTGAACAGTTGTAAGTGTGGATGGATGTTCCTCTCCAAGAATACGCTTTCGCTTTTCGAAAACTTCTTGAGATATTTGCAGGGCTTCCTCATGCTTTCCAAGGTTGCCAAGTGTGTTAGCTAAATTGTGAGCAGTTGTAAGTGTGGACGGATGTTCCTCTCCAAGATTACGCTCTCCCTTCTCGAAAACTTCTTGATATATTTGCAGGGCTTCCTCATGCTTTCCAAGGTCGTTAAGTGTGTGAGCTAAATTGTTTGCAGTTGTAAGTGTGGACGGATGTTCCTCTCCAAGAATATTCTTTCGCTTTTCGAAAACTTCTTGATATATTTGCAGAGCTTTCTCATGCTTTCCAAGGTTGCCAAGTGTGTGAGCTAAATTGTGAGCGGCAGTAAGTGTGGACGGATGTTCCTCTCCAAGACTACGCTTTCGCTTTTCGAAAACTTCTTGATATATTTGCAGAGCTTTCTCATGCTTTCCAAGGTGGCCAAGTGTGTGAGCTAAATTGTTTGCAGTTGTAAGTGCGGAAAGATGTTCCTCTCCAAGAATACGCTTTCCCTTCTCGAAAACTTCTTGATATATTTGCAAGGCTTCCTCATGCTTTCCAAGGTTGCCAAGTGTGTGAGCTAAATTGTGAGCAGTTGTAAGTGTGGACGGATGTTCCTCTCCAAGAATACGCTTTTGCTTTTCGAAAACTTCTTGATATATTTGCAGGGCTTCCTCATGCATTCTAAGGTTGCCAAGTGTGTGAGCTAAATTGTTTGCAGTTGTAAGTGTGGATGGATGTTCCGCTCCAAGAATACGCTTTCGCTTTTCGAAAACTTCTTGAGATATTTGCAGGGCTTCCTCATGCTTTCCAAGGTTGCCAAGTGTGTTAGCTATATTGTTTGCAGTTGTAAGTGTGGATAGATGTTCCTCTCCAAGAATACGCTTTCCTTTCTCAAAAACTTCTTGATATATTTGCAGGGCTTCCTCAAGCTTTCCGAGGTTGCCAAGTGTCGCAGCTAAATTGTGAGCAGTTGCAAGTGTGGATGGATGTTCCTCTCCAAGAATACGCTCTCTCTTCTCGAAAACTTCTTGATATATTTGCAGGGCTTCCTCATGCTTTCCAAGGTTGCCAAGTGTGTTAGCTAAATTGTGAGAAATAGTAAGTGTCGTAGTATGTCCCTCTCCAAGAATACACTTTTGCTTTTCAAACACTTCTTGATATATATGTAGGGCTTGCTCATGTTTTCCAAAGTTGTTAAGCGTTTCTTCTATAAGGTGAGCAACTGTAAGTGTTGACGGATGGTCTACTCCTAATATTCCCTTCATCTTTTCGTAGACTGATACAGATATTTCTAGGGCTTCGTCGTACTTTCCTAAGGCCCGCTTAGCAAATGAAATGGCAGCCTCCAGATGGAGCGTCTGTAAATGATTATCTCCGAGAACGGATTTTAGCCTTTTGTAATTCACAGTTGCAAATTCGTAGTATTCAGCGTAGCGACAGCGATGCTCCAATTCATCTGCAATGGCATCTGGAAATGCTTCAAATTCTTTAACTAGATCATCATGATTCATTGAGTGTCCCCATACTGTCCGGACCTGTGTAATAGGCCAGGTACAAAGGTCTGCCATTGAGAGTGCCGTCAGTAGCCGGCGAAGTAACCCAGCTTCATCTAGAATTTTAAGACGAACAACTTGTTGCGTTAATTTGTGCATTGACACGACACCATCTTCTACTTTGACCAAACAGTATTCCTTAATGAGCTCGACTTCTTCTTCTACACTGGACACACCCTCCTTTACTAACTTGCAAATCTGTTTCAGGAACGTCAATTGAATCGAAGCCGGGTCTAAGTAGGCCATTATATCTAACAGCTGTTTGGAGACATGCCCAAATTTCTCATCGGACTTGATTTTGGTAATACTAATGTCCCACGTGATGAATGTTGTCAATCCGTATTTGTGTTGAATTGTGCTTAGTGGAAACTTTAACAATTTTGCTTGTCCTTCTGCATTCCTGTATGAATTCAAGTAGTCTCGAATTGAGTACTTTTTTCCTTTACAGCTGACCCGTTTCTGCATTTTGATGTAGCCTATTGCCTGTTGTAATGCCAGAGGGAAATTTTGCAGAGTCTTGCTCAAAATGCCAATATCCTCGTCACACAACTCCCAACCCCTCAACGATTGTCTGACCAGATGAATCACGTCATCATCAGTCAGTATGTCCAAATCAATTTGAAACCCATCGCCATCGATCGCTGCTAGATTTCTGGATGTGACGATTGCAAACATATCTGGAGCGCTGATACTAAGCAAATCGTGAAGTAAATGATTTGCCTTGTCCACGTTGTCAATGATGAGCAGGACTTGGTTCAGTTTATTAATGAGGTCTTGGAAGATTTGGTCATGCACTCGTGGTTTACCTTCAATACTTGTTTCAATTCCAACTATATCTGCTAATCGTGTGACTGAGTTTCCTAAGCTCACTGCACTTTCTCCGTTGAACCAAACACAGTTTGTTTCCAGCTCTTTTGATTTTGCAAATTTCTTCAGAAGTTCTGATTTTCCAATCCCACCCATTCCAGTGACGATGGTCAGCTCTCGTTTATTGTAAAGATTTTCCAATATTTGGAGCTCCTGCGATCTGCCAACAAAATTTTTTGCAACTTCACTAATCTCAAACCACAATGGAGTTGAAGGTGATGGGATTTGAGAGTCTGCCACCAAATTTTCTAAATATAATACATATCGTACGTTAGTTAGTTAGTGCGATTGACCATTTCTTAAATTTCGTTTGCGTTGAGCTTACTTGCAGTACGAAAGAAATGTTCTTTGCGTAGTAGTTTACACAAGTCTGGCAATCCTTTGTCGGTCTCTGATTCCCACTTGTCTATTATTTCAAAAAATAACTCGTAGGCAGTGCATGTCCCGTTTTTGTAGCTATTTTCCGATTGTACCGATACGAGGCCAAGCGCACGGTAGAATCGAACATAGTTACTCACCAATAATGGATCACTTGTTAGTATACTAACAATTTTGTGCTTCTTGGCGGCTTCCATTTAGTTTTCGAGCTAATTTTCCAAACCAATGGTATTGGATTGACTCAAAATGCAAAGAGCAATAATTGAAATCTCGTAGTACTCACATCATCGGCCATAGGTATACACCGTTTATAAAACCGATAAGATAAAGTTGACATAAAGTTACACACTCAAATTGATCAGAGAATTAACTTATTGACGTTGGAGGATACTGTTAATGGCGGTGTGAGTATGTGAGTTTATGGTCATTACATTTTGCTTGTCGTCTAAGTGGATAGCTAATCAGGTGTGCGTCATACAGCTTCAAAATTGAATCTGGCAAAAAATAGCATGATATAGAAGCGAGGTATATTACATTCCAGTGGATTATTTTGCGGCTGTTACAATTATAATCGCGTTATAATCGCAGTGGTTTCCAACTTCAAGTGCGACCACGCGTTTTATGTTCTCGTAATTTAATCTGTGTTCCATCAAAGTACTTTCAATAGCGGGTACCCTATTTGGCTTATAGCTTCCCGATATTTGGAATTCAGGAATTTATGCCGTTTCCTTCTTGTGGTATCCTGCGAATCCAGAAACTTGAATATTTTAACAGAATGGTGAACGAGATGCATTACTAAGTCTGGGACTTTATGCCTGTCTCATTAAATTACATTACACAGTGCGTCACAAACAGAAGTCAGAAAAGTTACTCAAGCCTTAGAGAAATTGAAACGTTGGAATTAACTCGAATTTTGCAATATGATAATAATTTCATAAGGGTCACGATTTCGAATTTTTACAGCGACGGCGGCATAATATGGCGGGTTTTGAAATTCGTCCATCTTACCGTGTACTAACGTTGATCTGAATTAATCGTTCGAGAATGTATTAAAATTCGGGCCAATTCCGTCGAAATTTAAATACCAAACGGCTGTTAACACGTCGAAATCGTTCCTTGTGAGTCTAAAGTGCTGATAATCCCTTGTTTTTTTTACATTGCATGAACTTGCTTTGAAGCTTGTCGCATTACTGTGTCCACTTCGCCTGTCAATTATTTATAGTTAGCAATTTGATGAATGGTGATCAAGGCTAAGTATTTCACGCAACCAATGATAATAAAATTTCCACAAAAAATTCAAAAATCATCATGTCAGACAAACTTTCAGTGCTATTGAATTAGTTCTGCTGAGTCGTTTTTGGTGGGTTGGTTTATAGTCTGGCTGATACACAAGACGACTGGATAAACTAATTTGCCGCACTTTGCATCCCCCAGTTTCCCACCATTTGTGGGTGTGCATCTGGGACCGGGGGTTACATGCTCTTCAAGTTAATGCGTCAGACAATGTTTGGGATATTTGCACCAAGGTGGGACATATTAGCCTGCCTTACCCTACTATTTCTAGTACGATGGCCTTGTATAAATTAAAATTTTACTGGAACTCTAAAATATAACTAGTCGTAGAAGTTTGTCCGCACAGATCGAGTAGCTTGGTGCGGTTGGTGTGGGCATATCGGTCGCACAACTGTATATAGTTCAGTCAATTTTATTTACTAAGGTCATGAGTTTCAGTTTACTGTTGTCTACATACGGACGTATTAATAACCAAACATAAAGTGGAATCCCCAAATTCCGCCAACGCAACGGAAATTCAAGATCTAAAGGCAGTTTGGTCAACCTCCAAAACATTAAAAGATACAGATTGGCACCTGCTATTTCGCTGTTACTGAGTTGTGCTTTAGTGAGTTTTTTCTCCACTGGTTTTTCCTTACTACATGTGGGGTACCTTTTCTAGGTCAAATAGAAACGCAACCCAATCTCGCAAAATTTACGCTGTACACGTGAATTCGTAGGTGTCATTTTCAAAAGATTTAAAGGACAACCATCCGAAAAATTCAACTGTGCCGGCTGCGCCAGTTGATGCGTACGTTACATATCTCTGAGGCCAGATTTGACCTTATGTCGTCAGCCAAGCCAAAGAAAATTCTATATTATGAAATCAACGATATTCCACCGAGGTACTTGACCTTATTCTTTTACGATTTCAGGTCAGTTTTCAAAAGAAATTCATAAAAATGCTCACAACTTTGAAGTACAAGCGCATAGTTTTCGTCCCTTTCCGTTGCAAAATATTGGTGGTACCTGTAAGGAAGGATATTCCCAAATACTGGCGTCATCATTTGGCAGCTCGAATGCGGGAAATCATATTCAATCAACATCGTAGGAATTCGTGCTTATGACGTAACAAGCAATGTGATTAGACTTTTATGAGTAGAACCTGCACAAAAGTTGTTCAGAGAGTCCAGGGCTACCAAAATAATGGTGTTTTGAATTAAATTAAAACAAGTTGATTCAGGTATTGTCAGCAATGGCTTGGGAAGGATGACCAATCAGGCACAGATGTCAACATTAAAATTGGCACTGATTCCGACCTGATATTTTTCCTTACCCTCGTCAAGGTTGTGTGCAATTAAAAGTCAATTAACAATTAATTGATTTTAATTAATTGGTTGTCAAAAGCTCTTTCCAAGTTTGGACAAACGGGTTTCCACATCTTTATCCCATCAGTAAAATCTATAATTCAACGCACATTAAATTCTACATGCGCTTCGGTCCATTTCATTCCGTTTTGCAAGAGTTTCAACAGATTTCGCCAGTTTCTATTTCGAAATCGAAAAAAGGTCTTACCGCATATCCAGTCAAGTATTTTCTAAATCCATATATGGCTAAATTAAATTACACTAGGATATATGTCGTCCCGTTACGGTTGCGCCACAATAGAGCGAGCGAAGCGAAGAAGCATTATACATAAGCTCAAAATTATTTCTGAAGAACTGAATTGATTTGCCTATCTTGATTGTCAACTGGTAGAAATTGAACGTTTGTATTCTTTACAGTCTCATCATCATCATCATCATCATCATCATCATCATCATCATCATCATCATCATCATCATCATCATCATCGTCAAAAGTCACTGTACATTGCCGCTTAGTCTCAATGCTGGGAAGAGTGAAGTTTAAGTTACCATCTTCTGGTAGCGACGACATAGGATCTTCGTCAATCTATACATCTCTGTAGTGCTGATTGTTGGTTTCTAGTCATATCAGATCATTACGAACTCTTTTTCTGCATACACGAAAATCTGTGTGAGCGTGTGACTCGTCTCCTTGTTTTCTCACAACAATTATCGAATTTTTAGCAGGTCCATATTATTAATAGTTGTTACATATTTGATTCAGGGTTCCGTTCATACACGGCACATTTGTCACTCCTTATAAATGTTAACACCCGTTTTCTGCACACTGTGCACAAATAGAAATCAAGAGATTTCATTTTGTCCTCGAACGTTTTTTCTAATTTTACATCTGTGATGCACTGACCTTTGTCATCGAAGTCTTCGGACCTAGCCAGGTTTTCTTTCATTGCTCTTTGTTCTCGATATTGTTTCAAACGTCTTTCCTTTTGCTCCAATGTCTCATTATTTCTTTTTGCTGCTAGTCGCACTTTATCCTTCCGTCTCTTCAATTCTTTCGATTTTTCTATATTGTCTCCACCTTCTTCATTTATAATCTTCTTTCTCGATCATTTCTCAGGCGTTCTTCCTTTTGCTCCAAGGTTTCGTGGTTCCTTTTCTCTGCTATCCGCATTTTCTGTTTATACTTCTCAAATCTTTTGACTTCTCCATCGTACAGATACCGGTACAGAGCGAACAATGCGACAGCACAAACTTCACGACATACCGTCGAATCGACAACGACAGTGCAACAGCGCGACATCGCGAAATCCCATCGAGTGGAACCTGAGTGGACATGTTGAACAATTTGTCAATAGCAACGGTGGGCATGACAACGACAGTGCAACAGCGCGACATCGCGAAACCCCATCGAGTGGAACCTGAGTAGACATGTTGAACAATTCGTCAATAGCAACGGTGGGCATGACAACGACAGTGCAACAGCGCGACATCGCGAAATGCAATCGAGTGGAACATAAAAAGCTTCGCTACGCTCCGTTCGCTTCGCTCACTTCACTTCGCTCGCTCAATTAGAATGTTGTTGTGTCCTGTATTTGCATCGTTTAATTGATTTAACCAGTATTTAATTTTAATTTTGGCAGATTGAATCCGAATTCTGAAAATATATTTGCATGACCTGCTTTATTCTTGTTAATCTTGGCCATTGATGAAACTGAGGATTTGGCTGAAGACAGACGAGAGAGCGGCCACTGCAGAGGAATTTCAGTTCCGAGGAAACCCAGCTAAGATGAAGCAGAAGAAGAAGAATCAAGCGCGAATCCAGATCATCAGAAATGTAATTGAACTCCAACTCCAACCAGGAAAGTGGTAGTAGAGATATTTATAAAGTTTTTGATTATAATTTCATCGACTTAAGGCGCAAACATCGGTAAAACTTTATCGATTAATCGTCTTACAGATGAACAGCCAAAACTCCAGTGGTCCTTCTTGGAAAGTACGTCCTCCTCCACTTCCAGAAAATGTAAGACGTGATACGATGATACTTGAAAATATTTATACTTTTATTTCAAGACTCGCGTTAATTACGTATTTACAAAAATCATCGTAATTTTGTTCTTAATCAAGACCTCTTTTTTTTTGAAAAGGTACTATGAAAGATTTTCTCACCCGCACGAAAAAAGGACATTTTCTCTTACCGTCTGGTTTGTCGCGATTGGAGTTCAGCTGGGGCGATGGAACTGCGAAGTCATATTTGTAAATCTCTGGATTTCTACAGAGGCCATACCGAATGTTTTCCAGATTCAGGAATTCCAAAAAAATGATTTGGACAAATTTTACTGATGATGTCGAAAAGTCAACTCCTTCCAGTCAATTCATTTCTACTCAACATGAAGTGGCCCAGAAGACCACTCCACTGAAGACAATTCCATTTGAACTTGTTTTTAATTTTAAAAGTTGGTTTTGAGCAAGGAAACAACTTTCCTACTAGGTAAGCCCATACTGTCCCAAATAGGAAAAGTGGACGATTTTAAAAAATCTGACATCAACAGAATGTGCTTCAATTCCAGTTGAAATTGGAACCTCAAGGTTCTGGCCATACATACCAGTAATGCTTAATATAGTCAAGAGATCATTGAGACGCTGTCATTGACGTCAGGATACGCGCAATCGTTGTCGCCGTATGTTTTGATATAAAACACCAGACATATTTCTTTCCATAATGGTAGTATGTGAGGTTACCTAGTAAGAAAGCGTTGTCAAGTGTCTGCGAGCGTACTATCATGTGAAACCGATTTCTAAATATGTAAATTACAATTTTCTAGATGAAGCATGAATTACTGGCAGAGGCGGAACTGAAGAAAAGAGTTTCGGATTTGAGTTTGGATTCTCACTCTGACTCGGACGACGACGATACACAACAATCCGATTCCACACCTTACTTTTCCAGCAACCGCACGGCCACCCGTGTGCCTAGATGGATTAGAGGGGTCTCGATTTTCGGAAAGAAAATCTTCAAGATGAACGAAAAACGAATAAATTATGAATAATTAATGAACAATAATGTGCAAATAAAAATATCAATAAAAATGAAGTCAAAAAATTAATTTGTCTACGTACAGGATATTGGAATATTTTCTGAACCTGAACACCTCTCCTCACAAATTGAGTGGATGCGTTTTAACTGTGCGCAATTACTTTCTCTTCCTGCTGTAATTGTGATTGCAATTAATTATATTCTGAAAGGAATTGACCCAATTCTCTTTGTGGGCCGGTAATATGGTACCTTGAAGATGATTCCTGCTGACGGTGGTAACAATTAACGCCATAAACAGCAGCGTTGTTGACACCAGTCCATTCGTCCATCCTCCACCGTGGAGTAAATAAATATCAAGGAGGCTTATTAATCTTATGGTTTCTCACTCATACATCCCAGAACATTATTCTCGATATTAAAATAGTTCCAATTGTTAAAAAGACAGGACTAGATCCTACGGTTAAGGTTAATTACCGTCCGATATCTATCGCTACTACTGTATCAAAAGTTTTGGAGTTATTGTTACTGATTAGGTATGAATCTATATTGACAACTAGTGCAAATCAATTTGGTTTTAAGAAGAAGGTCGGTACCGAGCTTGCAATTTATTCCGTAAAACAAATCATAGCTCACTTTGAAAAGCACAAAACCCCTGTTTATGCTTGTTTCTTGGATGCGTCAAAGGCGTTTGATAAAGTTGACCTCTGTATTTTGCTGAAGAAATT
>JAQGCA010003453.1:0-11779 GCA_034698945.1 Protaphorura quadriocellata | reverse complement strand
TTTTCTTGTGTTGGTTTTGTCGCTTGCTGGCTCTTCTGTGGCGGACCAGGGACGGGACTACACACATCCTAGTTAATTTATTTAGGGGATCTGGTATTATTACCACGAAGAGGATCTGTCGTCTCAAATTCATGGCTTGCATTTAATGATGGCCAAATTAATACTGAATATTGTTCATCCATACTTTTGTCTAGAACGCATTTTTTACATAGAAAAGCTTAACCTTACCCTACTGAATTAATTATACTCGAAAAATACTTCATCGTTTTCAGCCTTACGTTATTATGCAGATCGTAACGTAGTTAGGTCGGCATTACCATTTTGGAACTGTGTCTGTCCGTCCGTGAGCACTCTAGCTGCCGCAATTCTTATCTGATCGACTTCAAACTTGATATGCGTGACCCTTGGGCCATAGCTCCAGTCAAGTTCGTTAGCCAGCAAAATGGAACTACTACTAGGGGTACTTCACTATTTAAAACTGCTCAACATGCAGCGGTATCTTAATCAACATAGTCGGAAGCAATATCGATTCTACGATGAGAAACGATTTTTTGGTTTTGTGGTTTTTGGTTTAGTTGATTGTTTGTAAAACTGCATACTCAAAATACCTTGGCAACCAGTCCGACTCCAGTGCAGTGGCTTCAATCTCTAAACCCACTTCTCTTCATAAGCCTTGCAAAAGAAAGTTCTTTCTCAGTGCTTTCTGTTCCATGACACGGTAAGAGTGAGCGCGTTGACATCCGGTTTAGACAGATTCTAATTCATGTATTAATACATAATTTAAGTCATTCTAACTTCATTGCGTAGTTGTCGTTGGGTTTCTCCCCTACCTTATATTATTTCGTGGTCAATGATAATTGATATCCGGTTCACAATAAAAATTATTGACGTAACGGTTTGAAATAAAATTGAAACGACAGATTATTCTACAATTTTCATCACAAACAAGCAAGAAGCTTCGATTCATGTTACATGACCGGAATCAAATTAATTATTTTTTAAAGAAATCTGTTATTTATTTATTTATTTTTGACATAACACAATTTCCCATTGGGTAATTCTATTGTGGGATTGTTGATCAGTGGTGATGTACCCTATCATAGGGTTTACATCTGTTGTCCAATCGGCACGAATAGCTACGAAAGTATGAACTTCTAATATTTGACATAACAGAAACCATAATCACAGAATGAACCAAAATGGTCTACCTTAGTCCGCTCTTCTCTTTCTTTTCCCTTTGTCTCCTCTCTCTCTTCTCTCCACTCTTTCTATTCTTTCTAATCTCTCTCTTGCTCCTCTCTCAGTTGCGATCTGCATTCTTATAGAGCGCTTGCGCGGTTTATTACAAATCTAACTAAATCACGATCGTACACCGTGTTGCATCTTTAGTGACAACAGTACGTCAACAGAAACTCTAGTAACTACACAATATGACAACATTTACGTAATATCATGTAAATCACAATAAAATGAGGTTACTTATTAGCACATGACTTAGCTTCTAATCCTTTTAAAACTATAAAGTTTAATTGTTTTTCCCCGTGATTGCAATTTTTCCTTTCTTTTCAATCGTTTGTCTGATTTGCTTTCAACTAGTGACACCTTTCTTAATTAATTTTCCTTGAAGAATTTGTAAATCCTCGACAAATAAACAAACCAGCTGATAAACTGTGCAAGGACTATGACATGAGCACTGACATGTCAGTCCAAAGTCACTAATGACCATAACTCAAAGTGACACCGCCAATTAATGTCGAAGGATGCCTTGTGTGACATTGCCACTTACGGTCGGAAGAACCATGTGTGACAGGTACTGCCACTTACAATCTGAATACTATAAATTTTCTGAAATTTTGTGTAAAGTAAAGTAACACTGGCCACCCTGTAAGGAACTTCACTTGAAAATTGAAATTGAAACGGTTATCTGTCCAGTGAGATCATGTTCAAAGAGTGTATAAAGTACTTCCGTCAGCCGACATTAATAATATCAGAAACGATGTTTTCCTAAAACTGGTGGAAAATTAGTACATGTTCTAAGATCGCGATGCTGTTACTTCGTTTGTACATTTTTTATGATTACAATGTAGTAGTAGTAGTAGTACCAAATGTTTTACAGTTGGGTTTAAAGTTTTCAGGATAGTAACCTATTTTAAGCGAGAAGTAGCTTCGGTTTCAGATTCAGATTCCCAAGGACCACCGGACGGTCCTACCACAACGTCCATGAAATCTTTTGGTTGAGATGATCTATTAGATTGAAGGTACTTAAGTTTTTGCAAGTCGTACTTCCCAATTGTCTCATCCAACTGATTCACTTTCTTGTCTAACTTTTTGCATTTCAATTGGAGGACAGTAAAGTTAAAGTTATTGTACTCAGCCAATTCTTTTGCTCCAAACTCAACTTTTAGTTTTTCCTTGATATAACGAATCGTGAGTTCTCTCATTCGGTTGACACGCCCTTCCTCAATCTTCAATATTTTCAGTTTTTTAGCCAGTTCTTTCTCCTTCTTTGAAACTAATATTAGATCTGTGTCCTCCACTAATAATTCTATTATATTTTTCATTTCTTGAACTCGTCTCACTGGAATACTATAGATATGATTCCAGAGAACTGGGATGAGAGTTCTTTCCATTTGGTCTTCTCTTTCCTGAGTTAACAAGGGATCGTTATAGCGGGACTCAAATCTTATTCGAATTGAGTCGGGAATGATGAGCTGGAGCTTCAACCAGATATAGTTCCAATATGAAAATCGAAATGGTCGTTGGAGAGAGGTTTCTTTGGCTTCTTGCATTCCGAGAGTTATTACCTTAGATAACACAAGATTATATGTATTTAAAATACAGACTTTAGTGTAATATATATTTTTGAATTATTTACCGAAGCCATAACGTTGATAAAAAGGATGACGACGAAGACAGTGAAACAAAAGTAGAAGAGTCTTCCAAATACAGGGGCAAGTTCGACAAAGGTATCGTAAGGCATCTTAAAGAAAATCCACCGATTAAAATATGTCATATGTTATTCAATACGTACATATCGTGAAATTTGATCACACCAACATTCAAATTAGTTGCACCAACATACTCCGACAATCTGATTTTGTCAATACTCCGAACATTACGGTGTTGAAACACATACTACTCATATTAGTATGCACTCACATGAACATTTCAAAATACTGGCTTTGATAATGTCAAAAACTTACAATATTTCTGAGCCCAGCATGATAAGTTTGCGTAAGAATGGAGGTTCCGACGCTCCGGTAATTTCTAATCTCGCCAAAGACAATACGAGCCCCAATGCAAAATCCCAAGAGGAGTATGTTGAAAATCAAAATGCATCCCAAGACGAACGGTCCAGTGATATTGAAAGTGAACCCAATTATGAAGAATATTCTGTTCGATACAACTAGTAAATACCATAATTTGATAATTCCGAGGGTCATCAGGATACTGAAATATAAAACTTGTCTTTCTTGACGTTCCTCTTCAATTTGGAAGCTCACGTAAGAATTAGCCGCTGCTGCCCGTAGCTCAGCAAACTTATTGTCCAATAATTTTGCGTTTATAAAATGGTTCCATATGGCTATGACACCAATCGTAATAATACAAATATCCGTCCAAAATAAGAATTGCCTGAATGCCCTGAAACCAATCTGGCGGAAGGATTTTATGGAGGAAACAACGGTGAAAATAAAGAAATGGAGGAGACACAGTGAGAATATGAAGATGGAAAAGTAGAGGGCAGGTGGAGATACGTACAAGTCGTCGTTTAATTCTTCTGAGATTGGAAAGCGCCAGGTCAAGACCTGTGGAAACAACAGTCAAAGTCAATTATTAGGATTTACCGAACTCATAATTACCAAAAGGTTGATTCCGATTCTGAAACGCATTAATCGAATACTGTAAATCACGAAACGAAAGTACGTGCTTCAGCGGAAGCCCTCCTTTTTATCTTCTTTGTTAATAAATGAAAAAATTCAACATTATAATTCATTAATTTTTGTTAATGTATTGTTGACTTGGTAAGACATTGAAAGAAAACACTACTTGAAACTCGAAAGTTGATTGATTATAGGCACTTTTCAAGGCGTACGATGCTTTTATTCCTCCAATTACGGTATGCGTAGATTTTCAAGTGTCTGTCACGGCAAATGGGAGTTTGGCAATACAATAATATATCAATCTACGGTACGGGATGAATGAAGAACGCCAATCGTCATGTTAGGTTAGGTTGGGAATGCCATTTTAGTACAAAAATCATTTAATAAAATTTTGTAGCTGGCACCGGTCTTACCATATCTATACAAAGGATCGAGCCCTCATCATACCAAAGTGATATGGCATATACTAATATCTATAGCTGAGTTGCCCGTCTGAGCATTATACGAAATGAGCCAATTCACTACGGATACGGTTATTGCGCACAAACCATGTCCTTAATCTGTTTTTCTCATGTCAAATACTCGGACACTTTTGGACTGGATTGGATCACACAACATAATAACCGAACATGAGACGAATTTCCTTTGAGACCCTTAGCCACGTGTAGGCATGTCAACGCGGGTTAGGGTTAGGTCTTTATTTGCTAAGTAAAGAATTTGAATTTCCATTCCCGGTCCTACTTGACTTGAATACTTAATCAGTGACCTGACATCTTATATTACACTACCCTTGACCAAAAGTTCATACCTTAGAACTTGTGATATATTGTAAGGACGAGGCTTTCTCCAAAAGTAGGATGATGACAGAGTGGATGTTGAGATTTGGATTATACATACTCAATTCTACCAAAATTGCTCTGGTACGTTCGTCTATCCATTTCGTAAGCTCCATTTCATTGAGGACACCTAGGGAAGTGCTCTGAATTCGTCCCAACTCGGCAATGTACCCACTCCCGTCATACGAATTCAATTCTCCATATGTGTATGTTGATAGGGTTTCTTCCCCACCATTAAATCTCCAAAAATCATTTCGTTTGGAGAAAATCCTCGGGTTTGCATCTTTCCTCCAACCTTCGGAATAGTTTTGTGTGTCTTTGTTACTGTAGTACCACCAATCCTCAAAGTCTTCGTTGCAGTGTGGGCGAAGGGTGTCATTTTTGGTACAATTGTGAGCCTCTGTATTTGAATAATGAAAAGAAAGTTCATTTCTTCACTTTTGGAAGTCAGTTTTTGAAATTTATACGGAAAGTGAGAGCGGGGGATTTTTCACTCACTTTGTGTGGAAATAAAAGTACCCAAAACCACCGACTAACCCAAACAAACTAGTGAATGAATCCATTACTGATTTATTCCGCGTTTCTATTGAACACGGTAAGATTTTACTGGATGCTCAATATAATGGCTAGTACACATTATCCAGCAATTACTGGATTGAGCCCATTAGGTTTGAAAATATGCCGTGTGGACAACCAATGTCGTATTTAAAAGTTCCAGTAGGATTCGATAATGCGTGAGTCTATTTTGCTAATTTTACAATTCTTTGCCGGACATTATTACACACGCGAATACGATTAAAACGTCTAATCCCCCGTGGATCACCGGAATGGGTATACCGGATTGCTAACCCAAACTCTGTACTACAGCACACTATTGTATGTCCCTCTGAGTCAAGCCCATCCATACCGTTTTTGGGGGGGCTCAATACATGTCCGGGCTTTACTGTGAAATTAGCTATGAACTTTCTCCAGAATTCGATGAAAGAGAAATTAAAAGAAAGCTGGAAATACAAACCCGGAGTGACTCTCAACTGACGGATCCTTGGGACTCCAAGAAGAACGACTTCTCGGTTTCTTGTTCGAATTGCAGCGTTTGATCTTAGGACAGTTAAAGCCCTCCCTCTTGTATCGACTCCCAAATGCACGGAATGTACAAATACATTTGACATGTACCTGTAAAAGCTTTATAAAAAAATCATGCGATTAGCGAGAAAGTTTGATTTCCTCTAAAAGGCGCACTCTGAGGAAATGTAGTAAAAATTTCCAACATTGATGATTCCAATCTTTTGATCAGATTGAAGCATACAGACTAGGATTAGGAAAAGGAATTGTTTGAGTACACAATAATGTTATACATTTCCATTGAGATTCTATTGCATTGCGAGAGAAGAATAATCATATTATTTGAGGTTCAACTCAACTCAATCAAGGAAAAGTCGAATTCAATTTGATTTTATCAATGGTAAAAATCGGTAAAAGTGAAACAATCTAAAAAGCGGATCTTTTCACTGCTTCTTCACAATGAATACAATGTTTTCAATCCCTGCCTTCAGTGAGACCTAAAATTCGTATTCGCAATCGAGATGTGACTCGAATTAATTTGCCGTTTTCCATTTTTCCATTTTATTCCTAATATATAAGTGTAAGTACTAACTCTTTGTCATCGCGAATGTTTCTAAAGGCATCCGGGCTTTGTAGGATATGTGTTTCATTCTCTAGCAATAACATGTCTTCCACCGTCCTCATGTTTTGATAAAACTGAAAAAATTGTAAACATTTTATTATGTACTGTGGAAATTCTCATGCATCTGGTTCATGAAAGTGGAACTTTCTTCTTTCGACGAATTGTCGAGGCAATTAACTTAGGCACACTCATTCTGATGACACGTACTGTCGTTCGATATTTGCAAAATTCGAAAAAAGTTCTTAAAAAGATTTAAATATGACAACATCCCTATCGCCCGCTACAACTATACTATATTGTAACCTTTTCTTACCGAAACGTCTCGGGACAAGTCTCCAGCCAGTATGACGAGAATTATAAAAATACTGTAGACAATAAAATCTATTAAACTTCTGCGAATTCGGGCCTTCCTTCTTACTTTGAGCTTGTCCATCTGAAATCAGTTTATCATATCTGTAATTATTACCGTTTTTGTGTACGCATTATCCCAATAATAAGTGCAATTTCATATAACACTACGGATAAATCGAATAGGAGAAATTAGTGATAGGGCTTCTCTTCAAACTTACAAAAATTTGTACACCAGACAGAGGCGGTTGAAAGAAGGTTGGAATGTACAACATGTAATTTAATGGCCAAATTTTTAAGGATTGTCCGTGCTTCCAAATAAGTTTAAACTTATTAAAAATTCGATGTTCCTCTCCAGATCTTCCAGGCTATGATACGAACATGACAAAAGTAAACATCAAATTTTACTTTTGTAAAATTTAAAGAGTGGTGCGGAAGTCGAAATAATATACGAGGAAGAAGCTTTAAGAGAGAGAAATAAACTTTATTCAAGTTTCACTGCCCTACAATATTTTCAAGATTCCTACTTAACGAGCAGAGCCCTGGGGCTCCATTACAGATAATTCACGTAAGTTCATGGGTCAAAGACTTTCACCACTTACAACATTACGTTATATGGAGAAAGTTGAAGAACGATCCGGGCTCTATTCGCGCACCGGGTACTAAACGGCACTAGGGATTTATTCGGCCATTTACGGTAGACCCCATTTTTCCTCTACATACAATATTTCAATTTCATAAATTATAGAATGTTATTGTAGTCACACGCATCATCCCGCCGAGTACTTAAAATATACTTACGTATTTTCTGGCACGGTGCATTGTAAACAAGATTATGACCAGAACCGACAGGGGTTGAAGACTTACGATGGAAATTATAACTGCAATAACGAGGGAAGTACACCAATCCAAGCTCCGAACGTAACTTCATTGTAATCAGAACATAAACGATTACATAGTGTCTAAAAATTATATACTAGGCAGAATACCTGTAACGCAACCCGTAAATAATTGTAACGATGGCAGAGATTAGAATGACCAGAATGCAAACTAGCCATGGAACCCAAAGAAGCTTCCTTGGAATCATTCTACGTTTCCCATAGTCGTAATCGACTTCACCCAGTTCTACCGAAAATTTCACCGGATTCAAGAATGGTTTAATTGTAACTACAGTTGGTTCCCTAGATGTGTGATAGATGTGAAAATAAAATATAAATCTACATGTCCAAAACCAAACATGTGTACAAAACCATTTCAAAAATCCTTGTCTTAAAATGTTTACGAACGTCCTCAGCAGGTTCGTTTCGCTTCGATCCCTCTGTGGGGGAGGAAAATCGGGATCATCATCACTTAAGTATTCCTCTTCGAAGAGTTTCGGTACAGGTTCCGAATTGGATCTGATATCAGCATCAGTTTGAATTTTGGCATGGCGGACGGTGGGGATACTGACATGTACATTCGAAAGATCGGTTTGAACCATTTCGCCGCCGCCGATTAATGCAAGCACTTCCGGATTTTGCTCTTCTGGTTCGGTGGGAACATTTGCCCTAACGTTTTTTTGTTCATTGTCAACTATGCTGTCTTCACTGTCTTCATCATCGTTGTCTTCATAATTGTCACGGATGGAATCTCTAACCAAATTATCAATCGGCTCCGAAGACTGGTAAACGAAACTTGATGGATCTTCATTCCTCATTTTGTTGACTTGGGCAAATAAACCCAAATCTACCATCCGTTCCCAACCAGGAATTTCTGAACAATTTCATTAAAATTAAAGTTAGAAAAATTCCATTCAAGTTACGCACTTGCCCAAATCAAAATATTGATTGGTATAAATATAAATATCAGAAGCAAATAACTCTTAAATGTGAGGACGCAGTTTCGGAATTTCACTTAACTATTTTTGTCTGGCTCAACAGTGCGAACAAAGTCATCAGCTTTAGGAGCTCCATGAGTCCTATCCATCACTTCTGAAATCCATCGCTCGGTTTGTAGCATATCTGTAGACGGAATACTAAAGAAATGGGTACTACTAGGCGTCGCTGAAACTGGAACAACGTGTCGTGGACGCGTAGAAGTAACCGGCGGTGGAGGAGCGACATATTTCTTTGTTTCCGGATCCGCCGGTACTCCAACTACCATTATCCGATCAGGGTCAAGATTATCCCAACGCCCCATATCGTCTTCGGAATCGGTTTCATAAATTTCCTCCTGATTCCTATAAATCTCTTCAAGCTTCTTGGTTACTTTTCGAGCCTTAGTTTTCATTTCTTGTATATTCTCCACTTCTTTCGTCCTATCCCATGCAATGATTGCTGGGATTCTCTCCTTACGAATTCGTCTACATGAATAAAATTGTTGAGTAATTTACTTCAGGGCTTGCGCAATTTATGTAACGTACATACAGGATTTATGAATGATTTATGTACAAAATGAATGTTGAAGAAATCTGAAATGCCCTTCAAGGACACTGGCGCAATATACCTGAACAAAAGAACCAGGATGAATCCCAAGAAAAGTCCAACGACCGCTGCTATGAAACCGTACCATACAAGGAAATCCTCAAAATCGTAATCGCCAAATTCTGACATTGAAGCTGTTACGTATAACACACAATTAAGGAATTGTTTAACGAAATCAGGGCATAGTTCAAATCAAAAGAGTACAGCAAACCTAATGAATTTTCGTTGGGCATCCCATACAATAAAATGAGTATCAACATATAAATGAACAGGACACCAGTCGCACAAGTTAAGCGTTCTATTCGTAAATAAGTGGATCGCGGTGGACAGGTCAAGGGGCACATCCACAAATGGTGTTCACGCATCCGTTGCCAGTATCGACTGAAGGTAAGCCGATTTCCCAGATAACGTTCTACTTCTGGGGATGTCGCCACTAACTGTCGGCAGATTAGTGATTCCCGGTCCATGTAAATAGTTAACCATCGACGGATAAAGAAAATCCAAAACTCATCCGTTTTGATGTCTCGAACAACGATTTGTCGACAGTACCTTAGGGAGTGGATATTGAAAGTTTTATTTTTTAAATCCCTCGTAAATTTTGACAAAAGTAGATAATTTTAATTTAGTTTCGAACTTCAAATTTATGGATAAAAATAAACTTGATTCAGATCTGACAATGGATTATTCATCTTTTGTCAGGAGTTATAATGTCAGTTTCAATTTTTCTGATAAATACCATTCGGATATAAAACATAGATCGAGCTAAAACGTAAAGGATTTGATAATGATGTCGGGTATCGGGGGTTACACGACACCAACACTTAATTGACATGGCCAATGGCCGAATCAAACACTCGTTTTTTCCACAATTATACAGGGGTTAAACGTAAAGGATTTATAATTCAACTTTTCGAAGTACAAAAATCATGTGATCTGTAGAAGATAAAATCTTGAATTTATCTCAGAGTTTTTCCCACAATGTCCTCCCATGCTATTTTCTTTAAAAAATAAATATATTTGTCACCGAGATATTAACCGATCATGAAAATTGTACTCCGGTTCCATTTTATGTTCAGATCTATATTGTAATATTAAATTATTACCATGATGCAGTATGACCATAGTTGTCGTGCCACACGCGAATCTTTTCCAATCGTCCCAGGTATTTCTTAGACGAAACTAGAAAGGTATCATAGCCGTTCTGACGCGTCGTATCAAGATGTTTGTCAGACAGAACGTACTCCTAGAGATAATAATTCTCTTATGAGTGTTACATAAGTACTTTTTAAGAAATTGTGCTTAATTCGAGTTTTCTACGAACCCTGCTCCTTCCTTTTTCACCATAAAGTTGGCAGCAGACATTTGCAGTGGAGCCGGCCAAGAAATTATTCCCAGTCTCAACAAGTATTAAATAAAACGTTTCTTCCCTGAGTCTCTTAATGTCGGCCATGATGACAACTTTTGGACGAACAACGTGATTATGTCGATCCCAGTATGCTAATATGATGAAGCAAATTATATAAGTCAGCAAACAACCCGCGACGACATACGGAATAATTCTATTTTGATCCAACACTTGAAAAACTTCAAGCTCAGTGAAGGGTAGTTCAGACCCATTTGTTCTTGCTATCGAGACGCCAAAAATACTCAAATGTTGACATCGGCACGTCAATACCCCCCCTTCGTCCTCCTATGGGAGGTAAATTAGTGGATCAACGATAATGTAGAATTCCAGCTCAGCTCTATTCGAACTTATGATTTCAAAATATTCATCCTACACCAATTATTAGGTGTGTCCTTTCTGTTATTTCGCTCATTATTTGCAGTAGATTTTACGCTCGTAGCGACACTCCAAATAATTGAAACATTGAAGCAATACAAAGCCAGCCCTAAATCGCTAGATACGATAGACTAGTGTAAAAGTCCTTGTGAGAGTCAAAATCAGTTAATGCAATTTGAGACTTACGACTTTAGTAACAATGCAATCTTCAGTCCAAACACTAGTCACAATCGTATCTCGAGAGATACAAGCATACCTTGCAAATAATCCAGCAATATTAATTGTCTTGTCCTCATTAACTTTTAAGTTTGCAGATTTCAGACTAACTTCTGTCGGCCAAAACGAGAAGTAGTAATCGAGGGGTACTATGGAATTGAAATCCCTGTTAAGAAATAAAATATACAATTTTTATTTCTGGAATAAGTTATACGCAGAGGGAGACTAATTTTCGTACTCATTTCCTGGTGTGTCAACTCCGTAAATGAATTGCTTGGACTGTTCATTCTGAACGAGTCCTGCGGTAAAATCTGTAATTGGGATTGTCGGTTTGTTATAGTCCTGACAAGTTGGCCGCGTCGTATTCTGTACGATGACCTAAATCGAAATTTAGAAATTAATAGCATTAAGGGGTAGCTGTTGTTATTGTTTGCAAATAGTCAAAAGGTCATGACGAGGGCCGATATCAGCGACATGAGGGTGTATCGAAAAAAATTTGTCCACGGAAAAAATATAATGAATGAGATTTGACCTCAGAGTAACGAAACGCACTCCTTTACGTTCGATACTCT
>JAQGCA010003452.1:0-11780 GCA_034698945.1 Protaphorura quadriocellata | reverse complement strand
TTGTCCGACGACCTACATTGCAGTAGTACTCAAGTTGAAGTTGACGTTGTGAATGGCTCATTTGTCCTCTCACCAGTTCCAGATAAAGACGCTTTGGAACATTTACGACAAGAATTTGATCAAAACTTGTTTGCTAGTCCAGTTGTTCAACATTTTCCAGAGTCTAGTCCTATCGGACGAAGAAAATTCCAAAGTCTGACAGAGAATTCCATAGCACATTCACATTTGTCTTGTCAACATTTGAAAGCAAATCTTCCAGGACTAAATAAATCATCGTCATGTCATCGATGTCGCAGTACGGAACACTTGCAATCAAGTTCCGAGGTGGCGAATAATATTTAGAAAATGAAATAAAATAAAGTTCGACAATCAAATAATCTTTTGTTTTCATGTTCCAGAATGACGAAACGAAAATATTCGGAACACTAAAGAAATACTCAAGTTTAGCAGATCCAGTCTTTCCATTTGTTCGTTGTGATGGAAAGAGCATGTCTCTTTTTCTGGTCAACTCATTCGCAGAGAGTAATTCGGACAACGAAAACGAAAAGGAAAGTTTAGCTTCACAAGAATCACTTTCATCGAAATCGGATGACGAAATCGAAACTACAAATACGAATACGAATTATTGCTCAACAATTCCACCGGTGAAGGATGAGCCGCCACAAATTTCTACATCGAGTCCACCAGAGTCCCACCCGTTCAACCCTATCCAGTCCCGAATTCCTGTAACTACGCCGTCCAGTAAGCTCGAACCCCCGTTATAACAAACCGTCTGTATTAAGTCTTCCTAGGTCTTCTATGCTATAGTGTGTTCCGAATTAATACGCTTCCAATATACCATATAGCGGTACGTTATGTACAGGGTCCGCAACTATAATGCTAAACAGGTTCTGAATTTAAATGAAGGTGTTCGCCGACCAATGGACTTGCCGATTGCCAAAGCTGGAACCCCAATTCTTGCCAAGAAAAAATTATGGTCTGCAATCGACAATATGATATCGCCAATTAACCTATTCAATGAGCGTTCCTCAGACGAAGAGATGGATGATCATTTTAGTCCTGATAAAATACAAACTACTGGCTCTAGCAAGTTAGAATTCACATTTAACTTACAGGGAGGTTCATAACAATTTAGCCCAACCCTTTGAAGCTTGCTGTTCTGGTTAGAACTACGATAATTAGCTCGTATTTAACTGAAAGTGGAATAAACATTTTATAGAGTAGTAGCAAGTAGTTATATAGGATGTTCTTAATTACTTGTGTGTGTGTGACCCACTATTTTATGACAACTCAACGGTTGACTAAAAAGTTATGAACCACTCTACAATATCAGATTAAAACAAGTTAAGAACTAATCTTTAATTTCGTGTTCTTTTTCTCAAATAGAAGACCTGTCGGGAAAGAAAATTCCAATAATTCCATCAGATACTTACAAACATTCCGTAAATTATCTAGTCGTGATGATTCAACAAGTTATGCCTCAAGTGAAGATGAAAGCAATCACTCACATTCCCGTTACAATTCAGCCATATCTCCTGAGATTACAAAGTGTCAGGTTACTGTTGGCCCTAATAGCCATGAAAAGAGTCCAGACAGAAATTACGAAGTTCTAACCAAACGCAAAAATATGAAAGGAACTACGTCTGAAAGCACTGAATCCGAAGAAATTTACAGTCGGGCTTCCGTATTTATGTACTGTTTCGGAACAATGAGACTTCTAATAGTTTTGGATCCAATTTATGAAGACAATTCGGAGCTTATTAATACTCTGGTAAGTCAGTCCAAATGTACCTGAGGGAGACATGGTCTGGCTACTCTAAAGATACTTTTTAAATAAGTACTGGGGTTACCTTCCACAGGCCGAATGCAGAGTTTATTCCATTATTTGTGAGAAATACACGATGTTGTAAGAACATGTTAAATCGGCGAGTGTAAATTAATAGTTACAATGGTGAAACAACCTGTACTCGAAACTATTTTAGAATTTGAAGAAGCTGTGTGAAATGATTCCCTGCCTCAACTAATTCTCTCTGGGATTTATTAATCAATATTGATAACAGGAACAAATGACAATTTAATTCGCATCCTTTGATATCCACAACTATCCAGCATATGAGCTACCAAACTGTTAAACTAACTGCAAAGTGTTTGATGAAAATTATTTTAATATATTTCAGTGGGGGTACGGCTCTTCAAGTATAATTGACTTAAAAGAAGCCGTCACAAGTGTTGAAGAACAAAGTCAATTTTCAAATCAAAGTGACCCGTATTGTTTTCTTCGCTATGAATCTGTCTGGAAAAGTTTAGCTCATGGTGGAAGAAATGAAGTCATGGATTTTAACACTGTTCAACTCATGCATCGAGATTTTACGTCGTTTCCAAATATTCATGAGTTAATTATCCGGTGAGCAAGTAACCACATAATTTTAAAAAGGGAAGCACTGCTTGATTTCAACCCAAAACTTTCATAATTATTCTTCTTCGTCTGCACATGGAATGATATCATTGCAGTCTTGAACCGATCCAATTTTAATTTGAAAAGTGAATTCAACTTAATACTATTGAAAATTATTTTAAATTATAATTATTGTTTGAACAGTGGTGAGGATCATGTTGTTTACGGTTATCAATGTGTTGGATCAGAAGTTTACTATCAACAGAGTGCTGGACTACAACCAGGACTTCCAATGCCATCCGATCTGATGGGAAAAGTTCCACAGAAAGCCAAAAGACGATTGGAAAGAGATCATAGTATTCTAATTCTCTAAGTTTTAATAAAACCGACGGGGATGTGCAATTCTTTTATTTTACAATTGCTGGTGTTTCCTGTCATATTTTATTTGAGAATTCGAACCTACATGTTTTACACATGCCAATAATCGTCATGTTCTCATTGCTAAGAATCTCAGAACATATCTGGAAACCGAAATTCAACTATGCGTTAATTCGTTCATTCACGCCCTAAATTAAAATCCTTGTGAGTTATCTAAAACTAATCAACACAATGTGTAGAATTTCGAACATTATTTTTGTCATTCCTGGAAATGATGCACAAACACTTGAAATAATTAACTCCAAATTCTTTTCCGGTCACATTTTTATTTCTCTTTTTAGCAGTCAAAAGTGCGAACACTTGGTTATGTAATGTATGACATAATTCTTAGGTAAACCGAGACAAGAACCGAACTTTTCAAGGAGTCATTATTCCTTTCCTTTCCATGATTTCTCTTCACGGTGAAGCAATTTTGTATAAATTGCATTTCTTTATTTACAGAACCGATGAATAACGGATTGCACTAAATAATTCTAATGCAATGCGGCGTCCAAAATAATGTATTGTGTGTATATATGTATTAGAGAGTAACCATAATATTATACATTAAGCTGACTTAATCACACTACATTTAAAATGTAATCAGTCCGCCTAAACAAACAACAAAATGGGTTAACTTGAAATATTTTATCACAAATGAGATTTCGGTAATATAATAAAGGATTAGGAGTGAATTAAATAACAAATTATTAGTCACGTGATTCTGACGCCTCATTTCGAATAGTCCGAATTGAAAATGGAAAACTAAACATTAAGCAACAAAGGTCAAAGATATAATTCATTATGCAATGTTGTAACTCTGATCAAAATATAATCCGGATCTGTCCGACTTCTTGTACAAAAAATGAATCGGACTTTTAAGAAATTACGAGACCGCACGATTACACGTCGCGTCAACGTAGAATTTTACAATAATTGTTTTTTTGTCTTAATTATAATAATTAATTTAGGTAGTACGATAATCACATTGTTTATTTTGTCAAGCCTTCCTTCACTGGCTTCCTATTGGACCAAACTTCTCTCATAATTATATTTTTTTAGTCTCGAATTAATTTGTAATTTTTTCTTTATCCACAGTAACGGATCCTTGGCAGACCTACCATTACGCATTTATCTCTTCCCTCCTTTGTCGTCCACATTCCATATTATTTAGTTTACAACTATACGAATTTATAAATACTAAAATCCTGACCATCAGGACAACAACAACAAATGGATAATTTGTTTTGCCATACATTTAGCGAGTGCGAGTGATTTGATTTGTTCGATACAACTTGTACGTGCGTCGGAGTAATTTCAATAATTTTGAACTTTAAACATGAATTGGCGTAGCTAAACTTAGAATATTTTCAAAACCCGTCTTTGAAAAAATTTGAAAACAAAACAAAATTGAAACTTGTGCTGCTAAATGCATAACTCACTTTTGCAAAACGGACGACATGTCGAAAAGCTTAAATCCCTCATTTCTTTCTGAAACTCGACTTAATTCTTCCGTCCAAATTTGGATTCTTCCTCTTTTAAATTGAGATCAAGTAATAAATAACAGCTTGTGTCCAAAAAAAATCCAACGAAACATTTTTAAAAGAAACAAAATATTCAAAATCCTTTCAGCTCTAAACAAAAATGAGCTTTCGTTTTTTCTTCATTCCTTTGCAGAGATGGGTCTTAATCGGGGTGGGTTATTTTAAAAGTGACGGGAATTCTCTTCTCATTATTCGTTTTTCTTCTTTAAAAATTCACATACGAATTATTAACGTCGTCGAGTATGACATGAGTTGACCCAACCCCCCTGAATTGCCGTTCTTGTTAAATCCTCTGCAAAGAATTATCTTACCATGTAAGATTTAGGTCTTAGGATTAGGCCTTGTTTCATTTAACCTTACGCAATACAGGAGCTAGCTTTGCCACTAAACTAACTGGTCTGGAATTAACCTAAATAACTACTACAACCACAATGTTGTAGTATAATGCCATTATTTTTGTATCTTAAAAGTTTCTCCTTGCAATTTAGCTCTCCAATGAAAATGGCAAGCGAAATGCAAATATTATGCAATCCAATGCATGTGTGGAAACAATGTACATACGCTACTTAAAGCTAGTTCTGGTAAATACGCATAGTTAGGGAACGAAAAAACATTCTGACGCGTTCCTGTTGCTGCTTTTTGGGGAACAAAGAATTTCTCATTCCCGGTAAAATAACGAAACATGACTTAATTAATGTCCTAACATAATTTTTGGGAAAGTCTTATTAGCTTTGTATGTATGTATTATTCTTGATAAAACTGACATATACTTTGTCTTATACACAAAAATGATTGACTGACTTGGTCAAAATAAACAAATAAACTGATCATGTTTGTCCATTCCAAAACAATAAATGCTATTGCTAATTCAACCTCAGCCAGGTCTGTCACTCGACTTCTTGAACCAAAATTTTTATAAGATGAATCTCATGATTGTTCGGAGGGAGTAGAGTAATTCTGCTTGAATTTTGGCTTCCATTATCATCAAGTTGACGTGAACCTAAAATGCAAAAGAATTAAAATTAAAATAGTGTGTCAACAAATAAAAAATTTAAGAAATAGGCAATTGCTGCCTTACCTTTTCTGAGTGTTTGAATTCCCTCATCACATTATCGTAGTCCGATTTGGTGACCCTTTCGGGGTAACAACATACGGTTTTAATGTATGATTTAAGGGGGCGTTCCAACAATTGATTTACTTCTCCGTAGTCGTAATCATCATGTCTGTAAAAAAAAATTCGTCCAAAATAAAGTCTCACAATGCTCTGAAATCTGATTTCCAGAAAACTATGTAACATGAACTTGGCAAACCTGGTAGAATTTCAACCGGTCCATTAATCTACTAGCACTAAATATTATTACATTACGGTTGCTTTCGGGACATTTAAATTGACACACTCTGAAGTTCTGGTTCAATTTTCAAGGTTATCAATCACGTCAACTAGGTCATATGTACCTTCAGCCGTCTATTTCTATTTACTTCATAGAACGCTTCAAGATTGAATGACGCAAAGGCAAAATACTTAACAGAATGCTTTTAGTTGAAAGGTAAGTGGTCTTAGGATTTCTAATCAATAAATTTTAGTTGCGCTGCAATCTCTAATAATTTGTTGGGCGTACAAGCATCTCTTGTCAAGGAAAGTAAATTGTGGTAAAAGCTCTTGAGCTTCTCTGCAAGTGTTTCTATTTATGGCATCCCATCATCTCTGCTCAATTCATAATTCCAGGAAGAAAAAAGAAACACTCACCGAATTCCGTAGAGACATTGAATGTAGTTCCAAACGGCTGTACGAAATTTCGTCGTGTCAACATGAGTTCGACCTATACGTTGATAAAATTAATTAATTAAATGAATTTCTTATATCAATCGTATTTATGTTAGTAAATGAATTAAGTGAATTGCATACACACCTCCCATAGTGTAGTAAGTCATACTCTGGGCCACCTTGAACTTTTCATCCAAGAATCCGCCAACGTCAGCATACAATCGGTTCACCAATGAAAATCCTTGCTCTTCCCATGAGTAATCCTATAAAGAAAAGAAATGACAAAAGTGAGCCAATTTATTTCTCAGAGTGAAAGAGAATTGCACACAAACAAATATCAAATCATTCGATTCCAGTGGCGGCCGAAGGTCAGAACAGAAAAGTTTCATTCATTTCAAGATTTTGGCATAGACCTTAAATCAGATAGAGTACTATGTCGTAGGGAAAAGATCAAGTGCTCATATTTCGTATGGCCAAGTGACCAAGAAAATTTTACTCCTGCAGACTTTGTCCATAATTCAAAATGAAGCAACTATATCCCTGCTGTTCAATAAATAACAGATATGGTCTCCTGACCCGGCCAACTATCTCTTCTGCCAGCCCAATTTGACTGACAAAATTCCCGCGACACACATAATAACGTCTCAAAACTTTTGACAACTTGGGAGAAATATGCCCTGCATTAGAATTGGAAAACTTTACTTCTGGAGAAAGTAGGGGTGAAAATGCTTTCCCTGGCATCAAGAAGTTCATTACAAATCTACCCACGCTATGTCATGGTCCAATTTTGTCTTTGAATTTCTAAAAATCTCTGCCAACTTTTTAGTCGTAGTGAGAAGTATTCTGTAACACAACTTCGTCGTCGTTAGCCAACTTGACACGTGTAGGGATACTACACAATAATTTCATACAATAGGACATGTCATATCCACAACAACAAACTCAAGGTTAATCTTCATCTGCCTTGTCCTACTCACACTTGAACGAAACGACCACGCCATGCCTTGGTAAAGTAATAGCCATAAATAATGGATTTTTAATTTAATGTATTCAGTACAATTTCTCTATGTCCGCGTCCGCGTAGTTATCGTCGCCACGAAAACATTATTATGAATTATGCTGAAATATGAGGATTGAATGCAAAATATTATTCCGTTTTGGGGGATTTCACATTCGCCTACTGTATAATTTCTTTTTGGGTGCAGGGTGGTTTATATCATTTATTTCGGTGTGGCTGTGACTTTGAAGGATGAACTAGACTGATAGAGTCGATTGGTTATGAACCACCCTGTTCATTAAAATTTAACATTTCCTTATAAAAATAAGGATGCGGGGATTGATCATTTACGTCTGGAATGTGTTCTACTCCCATTCATTCATGTCTGCTTTACTCTGCCTTCCTCATCCCGTGACATGGAATGGCTGGTTCTTTCGTCGCTCATAAACAAAGTAAAGCAAAACAAGGAGAGACACAAAAACAAAAAAAGACTGGGTTGGCTGTCTTTTGCTGATCAAACGCTTGGACAGATAGTTGTTAATAGGATGGATTTACTTAATTTCTCCATTTAAATTCAGTTCCACTTTCCAATTGGTTTGATTGTGAATAGCGCCAGACAGGCCTTGTACGAAATTTAATGTGCATTGGCATTGTTATGTATTGGGAGTTAGACTTTACATAAACATTTGAATTAATTGTTATTGCAATGTCACAACAAGTACAATTTTAGTTGGGATTAACAATGGATAATGGATAGTCCAGGTGATCCTAGTTCTTGTTCCTCATCAAAAGGAATATTTTGTAGTTCTATCCAGAAATCTACGAACCATTTCTTTTTACTATTTTTTTAGATACTTCAATAATACCTTCGATAGTTAGAATACGTGACCAGAAAGGCGGAATCTGACCAAAAATGACTTTAATTGAATAATCCTGAACGTTTTAAGCGTTTTAAGTCAGAATAAAGAAACTGTAATACATAGAAATTTAAACAAAAATCCGTACCTGAATACGAAAAGTATGAAGTTCTTGCATTTGACCCCTCTTAGCAAAGTCTTCATAGGTAAATTCTGGATCACAGAGGAAAGGGGAAACTTCTGGTGGAAGCGTGTTTGCCACACCTAGCACCGAATTTATTCGATTCTCCTTCTCTTGTTGATTATCATCCGAAGAAGCTACGGTTTCGAACCGTTTCTTACGTTCCTCAGGACTAAAATTTGAAAAAAGCAATCATTATTGTTACTATTTATTTCCTTGATGAATATTATCCAGTTGGATTCTTTCTACAAGTAAAAAAACTCCTTACTCATCAATAGGACTCGTCTGTGAAAGATTTTTCATTGTAGCCATGAGGATTTCCACTTCAGAAGTTCTATTTTTTGGAGGAGATGACGAGAGTGCAGTTGCCCCTTGTGGGAGTCCATTCCCCCCACCAATAGCACTCAATGAGTTCAAGTGATGAGACGAAGGTTTAAGAAATCCAGAAGATTTATGATGATTCATCCCAGTCATACTTGTAATCTCAGTCTTATCACTTTTGTTGATAGATTTGGTTTGTGGGTCCAGAGGGAAAGTAGAGCCTTGTGGCCCGTCTGAGATTCCCGAAGCTGAAGACCCAGTTGACCCCGTTGAGGTCAACAGGGCTGAAGCTGAGGGTGAGGGAACTCTGTGTGGGTCTCCACCGCTTGCCCCACCTACTCCGTGAGATGGGGAAGATATTGGACTCGGAGACGTTGTCCCACTTGACCCAATCACATTGAATGACCCAGGGTCCAGGAAAGCATGACCTTTGTCAAAGTCAACTTCTGGGGTTATCCCACATCCGTGAATGAAAGACGAAAGGGAGTGAAAGTGAGCCAACAGAACGACAGCGTGGACGACCTGCAATATACAAAACAGAATTTTATGAATTTTTGTAACATAATCGACGGAAGGTACCCGTAATAGCAGGGAAACCCCAATAGCGAAACTATCAGGGATAGCCATGCCACGGACCGACTGACTCTTAATTGTACATTTAACATGAAGAAACAATGTATTTCTGACATAATGAATATGTAGATACTAAAATTTTCAAATTGATTAAAAAAATTAAATTTTGACATGATACCAACAGTAACTTCAAAAGTTCATCAAGAACTTACGGAAAACACAGACAAATAGTTTCTTATTCAATCCTTCTCTCTCGTGATCAATTATTAATAAAAAAACGCGAACTTCATTTTCTATTTTTTGATGAGTGAAACCGGTTACAGGTGAATGTGAAATTATGAAGGTGCTCGATCGTGAACCAGATCCCTGAAGCCTCCTCAATTTAATTGGTAGCAAGTGTTAATATGGCGTGATCGCGTAATTTAATTGACAATATTGACCCCAAGAAAATGTTACAAGTTACAAAACTACATCGGCTTGTTAAACGAAACATGGTTCATATGTCTAACTTCAATGAAAAATTCCCAAGACGATTGTCGCGATTTAAATGATCCGTAATCGATTAATTCAACTGAGTCAGAGTCACGGAAATGGTCTTTCAAATTGTTAAAGAGTCATCTTCCACTAGATCGTAAGGCACTTTTTGAGTACACTCAGTAAGTGTGTCCCAATATTCTTTCCAAACTCGGTTCTTCGAGTTATTATATTTTCCAAACACCGATTTCCCCATATTTTGACTGGTTCATTGTTGACAACAACAAGATCATAAATTTTGGTCGTGCCATAAAACTGTGCATTGCCATTCTACCATTTGAGTCGTCACGAGAATGACAAGTGTAAAGCAGTTGTAGTAAACTGGGAGCCATCTGACAAAAATGCATGTAATAATTGACACAGCAGGACGACAAGTTGATGAGATGGAAAAATTTTATAAAACTTGTTTTTTCTTGTTGACTTGTTATTGTCGATAAAGTTCGTTTGTTAGGAAAGGCTACAATAAAAATACAACTGCCAACTGGTTCCACGCTAAAAGCAGTTGTAGTAAATAGTAAATGAATTTCAACTCATTCTTGTTTTCAGGAACAAGAGGTAGCTAGCTGCTCAGTTTTCTTTTCACGTCATCAAAATGACCTTATTCAGATAAATCAAAAGTGCATTGTTATCGTTCATAACAAAATGCGATGATCTGCATATTTCGTTTTACATTGAAAGTACTGTTCGCGTAAAATTAAAACCGTTGCCAAATAGTTATGCCAAGTTTCGAAGAGCACAAACGATTAAAGATTTGCTAGTAGACATTTTCTAATCATTCAAATGTTCTAGCCATGCTCTTTCGTCCATGTTTTATTGACATCTCTACAGAAGTGCCCAGAAAATACTTAAGTAATTGAGGAAATTGTGGGAAAATTGTAATGTCGGTGAAATATTCATATGCATTGTTCACTCGTGATCCCGAAATGATTAGTTGTAATCTTGTTCGGAAAACTTGAGTATTAGATAAGAAATCCTCAAGGTATTTTGAGAAACATCTTCATACTAATTTGAGCCCTTCGAAAACCGAACAATTAAGCCATAGTTCACAGAATGACTACATATTTCGGCACCACGAGAGGTGTTAATAACTGCCATTTTGTTTAGTTAAACGTGCGTGACTTGAGAAAAATAAATCGTCCTCAAATTCTAAAAACGAAACAGTTGTAATAATACTTGATAAACATTTCCCTCCCTACATGTCTAATCTGTAACATTATTTCCTCTAAAAAATAAATTTCAAAATTAGCTCGGACGTGGCCACAAGAGCACAACGAATTTTGAATTCAGCAAAAGCATATTAAAAAGGGAAATACATTATATGTTCAGAGTAGTTATTCCTCCCATATCATGGATGGGTTAGTTACAGTCTCATAGAATATGTAGATAGATGTAATACATGCACGTGTCACCTTGAAGAATAGCATCCTTTCAGAAGTGAAGACTTATTGCAAAAAATTAAGTCCTTGCTTTGCTTGAATACATAATGCACAATGCAAGCGAACGAATGTACTAAAATGTAAATTTATTTGCCTATACGCCCATGGCAAAAATATCAAAGCTAAAGGCAACCAAGAGATATTTGAGTCCTAACGCTGTTTTTATTATTATTACCTTCGTGCAAACTTCAAAGATTGATGCATTCAACCACATAGTCAAATTACTCTTAAACATGCATCACACTAAAAATCTAACCTATTATTAAAGTCCTGTAATTGTCCTCGTATACTAAAGTACAGCTTTAACTCTAGAATTTAATGAGAATCCAAACAATTCAAAATTCAACCAACTGCACACGTATCTTCCATCGCCTGGAATTAGGAGATATAAAAATTGGACGCTTTCGATGTTACATAACATGTTTAGTTTCCGGTTAGAACTTAATTTCAAATTAGATTATTCCATGGTAAAAATTCAGTTGAATCCATGCCTAAATCCTTGTCTGAATAATGACATTGTTTCTGGCCCTCGAAAGTACGTTGCTAAAAATTATAATGATTATCATCAACCTCCCCTATAAGTTCGAATAAGTGCCACAATGGTGACAATTAAGTCGTTCCTCCTTAAATCTACAGACTTATGTCTTTCTTGACTCTAAATATCCAAAAACTACGTCGTTCTCCAGTATTAACATGCTGGATGTGTTTGTGTTTATACTTATTCGTGAAAACTTGTTATCCTGTCATTTCACTGGATGAT
>JAQGCA010003451.1:0-11780 GCA_034698945.1 Protaphorura quadriocellata | reverse complement strand
TGATGGCGAGCATTGCGTGGCAGTGTACCATGACGACAGAAGCCGAGAACGTGGGAGAGGGATTCAAACTCGCTGCATACAACAACTGTCCCCTCATTCCAAAGGTAATGACAGGAATGCCCCCACATACAACAGGTTACGGAAGGTAAACCCTTGCATACAACAGATTATGACGCGAATGCCCCCTCACACAACAGGTTATGGCATGAATGCCCCCTCATACGACAGGACATGACACGAATGTCACCTCATACATTTTAGCGTCACGTATTTACGGTGCGCTTATTTGCAACAACTAACTTTGAAAAGTTTGGCGGAATAAACATGTTGTCATGTATCCAGAGCCCCTCTCCATTTAACTTGATGGTACCCCAGTAGTAGGAAGAAAGGTGGAGACAAGACTTCTCTAATGCAATGCACAAGACGGTACAGACCGAAGTAACCCTGACCAGGGTACCTACGCGTCTATCGAAATATATTTTCGAAAAACCTTGGGAAGTCGAGCTTAATAAATCAGGGTATTAGACAGTAGGCGGAGTAGAAAAAGATGTTAGCTCTTTTTAATATTCCACATAAGAAAAACAGCCAAAAGAAATTTGGAATAGTGAGAAAATTTGCCATTCTGCTTTATTTTTGGTGCTTGGACATTGAGATGTCTTTGTTTTACTTCCTTCTCTCCATTTTTCTATATAAATGGGTCTTAAAACCACGACGATTGAAATTTAATCGTGTCGTTCAAATTTTGAAAGTGTGTAGAATGCGAATGGCGAGCCATGAAAGGCCATTGATTTGTTAAGTCGAAAAAGAAATGTGTGTAGCTCGTGAGAGGCGTTTAACGAGGATATTTTCTTTTATTTTGTACATTTGGTTCAGCTTGGGTCACGGATGAATGGTTGCAGTACATTGGATTGGACTGTCACAAGACACTTCTCCCACACTCCGCCTCAGTCATAGAGTCGTCGTCAAACCCATTTACGCGGGATAATGAAATGTTGAGAGGACATTAAGTGTAGCTCACTCTGAGTAACTACCGTATTTATTATGTCGGAATCTCGGCCTTATGTTCATTCAAGGACTTTCACTACTTTCACCATAGAGAAAGTCGCGAATCCCGGTTTCCAATTGAATAAATACGGTAAGCGCCATTTGTTGGGACGACGACGACGGGACGAAAGAGATATCCTTCCTTTTTCTCCCATTCTGTTTCCACTTGACTCAATCCACCAAATCAATCTTCACCAAGCACACATCAAAATTTCGATTTTTTTTCTCTGGGTTTTGACACAAGAATAAAGCGAGTGCTAGTGCTGAGTCTCGCTCGACAATTTCACGGAGCCTAGGAGGAAATGTCCTCAACTTCCTGCCTCATCTTCAAATTCAAATCCCAAGGATCATCTTTGTATTCACTCCGTCAAGGATTCAGAGCACGTGGCACGTGCATCAAATGCAAATCCTGCGCCCCAAATTAGAATAAATGAGAGTCAAAACTCCGCCCATTACAGCCAGGGCGGCTCAGCTGGCTTCAAAAATTAGAGCAAAATAAATGGCCACGGTCATTCACCCAGTAAATATCCCTCATTTGACATTTGTACTGTATTCAGTAGCACGTAGGAAATAGGGAGCAACGCACGGTGCAGTGCCGTAAGTGACGTCTTACTCCATCAAGCCCTGGGTTCAATTCCTATTCTAATTCTTTTTACGGCTTGGTGTTCCTCAGGGTTCAGTGCTTGGTCCCAAAAAATTACACATTGATTTATGTATGCCGAAAACCGTACTCACATTGTAGTTATTTTTCTTAGAAGGACACGGTTGCTTTCAACTTGGCCTAGAGAAGGTACCCCTAGTAGTAGGAAACAGCCGACTTTTCTAATTACTGATACTGTTACGTCCACACGACGCACACAGGTTAATTAACATTCACCGTAAAGTACAGTCGAACAACGCAGCATATTTTTTCTCAACGGTGGGTTGCTTCCAAATTGGCCTAGAGAAGGTACCCATGGTAGTAACAAACAACTGAATGTTCTTATTACTGTTACTGAAATGGCCTCACCACAACAACGCACACACGTTAATTAATATTCACCGTGAAGAACGATCGAACAACGCAGCATATTTCTCCTCAAGGGGGGATGCTTCCAAATTGGCCGAAAGGAGGTACCCCTAGTGGTAGGAGAAAACCATGATAGAAAGGAATCCTCAAAAACAATCTCAGAAATTGAACTCCAGAACGAAACAAGTAATATTATGGTGAAATGGAGAGAATAAAAGAAATGGAAATGGGCAGCGCCCACGGTCCAGGTCATTGACCCTGTCATTGGAATGAGGAAGGAATGGTTGATTTGACATTGGTCGGGTGAGTGGGGCAATGAGCACGTCTGTCTCTGCCTGTCTGAGTGTCTGGCTGTGGCTGTTCGGAGCGGATGTCATCTCATTGGCATTCATGCATAGGAGTATTTATTGCCGAGAGGAAGCAGTGAGGCGGAAGAAGGGTGTACTAAACCAAGGCAAGGCTAGACTGGGACTGGAACTGGAACTGGGTCCTGGAATCTGGAATGTAGTGCAGTGGAGTGGATATGAGGATATTAGGTAGAGGGAAGGTGCCCTGGCCGTACCCGCACCCGTACCCCTCTTACCCGGGTAATCTGTCGGAGGATTTGTGGACGCAGTCATGCATCCACAAACCACGGCAGGCAGGGAAAGACTTGGGGACAGATGAATCCGAATGTACCACCAGCAATAAAACATTTAGTACCAAATTAAAGATGAGGTCCTTTTTCTCCATATTCTCTTCTATTTATTACTTTCCTGTTCACAACTCCATAAACCTCATCATTACCCCTACCCCCCGTCAGCCTCAGCGGACAGACCTATTCGGCCATCAAATAATGTCCATTGTGTTCTAATGTCCCGCCCCTATTAATATGTCTCCTCTCTTTCCTAATTTCCATTGTGTCGTAACTGTCAAGGGTCTCGACAATAATGAAGGTCCTGTCCTCGGTGGTATTTGGCTGGGCTGGGATTCGATTCCTCATACCTGTTCTGACAGCGGTGGCTTTAAAAAAAATTCTTAGGGTACCTTCTCTGGGTCAAATGAAAAGCAACCAACCTTCCACCAAAATTATTTTAATCAAGCACTGGAAGTGCGTGTATTAAGTCTATAGTGTGTACGCCGCGAAGAATTTTTGAGTTTCTTTGAAGATTTTAGAGGTGGAATGCACAGGGTGGCGCACAACCTTTTCGTCTGCCGGTTGATCTGAGGAGGGACAGGCGTTTTCAAGCGTTGTGCACCACCCAGCACATACTTGCAGTTAAAATTAGATACAATTTAAGGAATGTGCACCAACCACCTCTCATTACATTCGTTGAACACTTCACTTAAGGTAAATTCCTTGGACTCACACCTAAAAATGGTAAAACAGGCCCTCCTTTTATTTTTCGTTCAGATCTGTCGTCTAGTCACCTCTTATCCAAAATGTTCTACATCATTAGCTTCTATAAGGCAGGTCCATACTTCATTGAAAGAAGAAATACGTATTTGATGACTTACGCTGCCAAGACTCGATTCTCAATTACTGAAAACGTATTGGGACTTGGGACTTTTTAAATTATATTTCTTTATTGTGATTTTTTTCTACTACTAGGGGTACTTATCTAGAAAAAATGAATTCACCTCTGCGATTGTGAATTTCCCGGGGACAGACTTGAGGGGGAGCTGATGTACGAACTTGGCGCGTCCCCATAACTAAATGAGCACGTGACCCCCATTACACGTCCACATTCGTCAGATGGGGCAAGTTGGAACGAGAAAAAGTTAAAAGGATTTGTTATGTAAAGTAAGACTGGTTTGTGGGATGACTGACATGGAGCGATTAGATGTCAATTATTCAAGAGGATGTATTGTGCGGAGAAGCTTATCACACTTGTTAATGCAGACGAAGGAAGCGGGGCATTTAAAGATAAGGAACAATCCTTGAGTCAAATTGTGCGAAGGAAGAAAGAAAGAAAGAAAGAAATTCCCTGAAGGAAAATATCATTCTACATTGCATTCCCATATCTTCTCATTCATATTCTTCCCATGCCACACACTCCAGCTCCACAGCCCCACTCCTCCTTAATCATGCAAAAGGGAAAATATACTCAAGGAGGAACTGGAGACGACTAATATTCGATTTCCTTTACTTTTTACGTTTTACTCCTTCTTCTTCCTTATTTGATTCCCTTGTCAAAATATGAAAGGAATACTTATATGGAAAATATATGTCTGTGTACATATGCAAAAGTAAACTAAGCCAAAGTGCCATTTCCTAGAACAACATGAAATTGATTGAGTTTGAAACAAATGTGAAAAAAAAACTAGAAAATGCATGAACTTTGCTACAAGCACGAACACACTTATGTTAATGTTCACCCACTGCACACAAACACACATTCTCCAATTTCCTTCAAAACTAAGTGCTTTCGAGCTTAAGAACTAAAACTTCAAACTTCTGAGTCCTTCCGTCCCGTCCCGTCTTTCCGTTCCAGACAAACTAAATCTCCTACAATAAACAGGAAGAAATCCTGGTTTGTTTAGTGCTAATTTGATTGGTTTTCTTATAGTTATTCTCAGCTATATTAAGGTTTTTGAAGTTGTCCTGAACAACTTTTGTGAAGGTACTACCCCTACAAGTCTAACCGTTTGTCCGCTAAAAATACACAGGTGGGCATGTAAGGTGGAAGCAAGTCAAAGTCACTATACGGCATCTTACATGCCAACCTGTGTATTTTTAGCGGCCATATGGTTAGACTATTGGGGTAGGACCTTTACAAAAGTTGTCCATGATCACAAGGACTACAACGTATCAAAAGTTGAAAGAATCCCAACGGCATTCATTTCCTCATAACCTCTTAGAATATTTTTTCAAAATAATTTTCAAAATAGAATATTTTTTGGCGAAATATACACGGGTTGGCTAAAATTTACAAATAAAAATTTACAAATAAATTTTAAAATTTACAATGACGTAATAGAACCCCGGGGTTCTAATTATTTTTGTGCGGTCCGAGGGCCCATACTTTCACCACTTTCTCCACAAGAGTACATGGATGAAGAAAGCTGGAAAAAGAGGGTCAGGGTTCCAATAGATCATTTACGGCATGTATACGCACAAAGAAATACAAGTTATTTCCACGTCTTGGTTTGTTAGCTCAGGAATTGACTTACTGCATGCATAGTACTTTGGAATTTGAGTTAATTATATTTGTGGTGCACTCAGGAGAAGGAAGAGCGGAAGTACTCGTATGTGAGAGGATCCTTTTCTTTCCCAATCAAAGTCATAATAATATTTGAAAAGCCCGGACTTGCTCTCTTCTACGTCGTCATCCCTGGTTAGAAATTCCAAAGTTGAACGACGTTGAAAGGTTGAAAGTGGAGTCCGTGGTTGATTTGGTTGAGGAGACCTGGTTCTGGAATCTGGTTCTGCACTTTCCCTCCGAAACCAACCTAGAATGCTAGAATCCTAGACTGAGACTCGTCTCGTCTATCGTACGTCTCACACGTCACATCAAGTCACGTCGTCTGTTCACCTCGTCCTTCCTTCCCTTCCTAAACCCTAACTAGCTTCATCCCGCAAAATGCCATAACACCAAAATGTCCACACTCACTTTTTCTTCACTCCCGTCGTCCTATTCGTTTAGGAACAATTCCTCCGAAGGGAACGGATGACAGTCAACTCAAACCACACACACCGAAATGTCTCCGACATTACCCGCCATCCGAAAACCCGGGCGGTTTCTACCTCCCGAACTCTCATTTTGTACTATGTCTGTCTGGGGCACGTTTAAATCACGTACATCGTACGCACGGGACGACGTTCAGTTCAACAAACCAAACTCTAAACCTAACAAAGTCTCTAAACCATTTACGAACGCTTGACGCATCTCCGCTAGCTCTGAACACCATAGCTGCTCCTTAACAAACGCTTCGTACACTTAAGCGATCGAACATCCTCCCCGCCTTGATTTATTCAAATGAATTTGTGGATTTGCGAACAAATGTCACAACGGAGAGGCACAAACATTATGGAAAAAAGTAGTCTAAAGTCTAGGCGTTGGGCCACTAGAAATACACAGGTTGGCATGTAAGGTGAAAGCAAGTAAAAGTCAAAGTGAAAGTCACTTGTTTCCACTTTACATACCCACTGTATATTTCTAGCGGCCAAACGGTTAGAGTTTCTGGGGTAGGACCTTCACAAAAGTTGTTCAGAGTCCCACTAGCTACAACATATAAGAATTGCAGCGATTTCCAACTTGTACATTCTCCAATAAGGTTTGTGCCTCGCCTTTGACTAAAAAAAAGTTCAAAATGGGAATGATACATAGATAGAGAATTATTTTGGGCTGAACCTTTCAGATCTAACTGTTATGAACAAGCGGACTAAAAAACAAAATTGAGGCAGACAGAAAAATTCGGACTAAGATTCAAGGGTGATTCTCGTATTACGGTAATATGAGCATTTTGCCCACTCTACATCTCAAATTCTAATGGCCCTTGGGCAGTTTGAAGTTACCACACGACTGAGATGGGAACGGCCGGCTTAAAGAATGCGAGTAGTGGCGAGGCACACATTAGAGTGTCGGAATTTCTTTCCTCTGCTCCGTTGAGTTTTAACAAACAAAAGTTTTTTGTTCTTGTTTCGAAGAAAGAAGTGTATTAGGAGATGGAAATTGAATTTCTTTTCTCTTTCAAAAATAGAAGCCCTGAGGGGATGTTTTCCAAGGATAGGGAAATGGTGATTGTGCCTTTGCCTTTCCCTTTTGTTCCCTTCCCATAATAGTAGTGAGTAACCAAATCTCCATGCTTCTTTACTACGTATGTGTGTACGGATGTCAACATTGTGAAGAATTAATGAAATGTTTGGAGTAGTGTTCCTAATAATGCAATGCGTCTTGAGGAATCTGGTTGGCTGTGTACATATTTTGGAGAAAGTCGGGGATAGTGTTGCTGTAGCTCCAGTTTTGCTCGGAATCAATAGGACTCAGCTTGAAAGTGAAAAGAGCGAGACCCAGACGGTTCTTCCTGCCTTTCCTTTCCTTCCCTTGTCTTGTCTTCCCTTCCCTTCATAATCCTTCTTCAGCCCATCTTTCCCTAGCACTACAAAGAATGTGAGTCAACAAAATCCTACCAATCTTTCACGTTTTTCATCCCAAGGAAAACCAAGCAGCTGGTTTCTCTTCCTTTGCACCGTCCTTCCTTATCCTTCCTCGCTTTCTACCTTCCTACCTATCTTTGATAAAATAATCGAATTTTCCAGGAGAAATAACTTTTCTTTTCTTCCAAGGATCTTCACAGTCACAGTATCAGTAGACAGACAGTCGACCCGTCCAAGTCCAGACCAGACCGTGCAGTCAAAGCCCCCTTCATGTCTTCCCATCCATGTCAATCTCTCACTTCCATATTCCCTAACATCGCTTCACGTAGGCCTTCCAACAACCACCACCATTTCATCAGCCCCAGTTTTAAATTCCAGGAATCAGACTGTCCTTTCAGATATTTCATATCTCACCCATCCAAATATCTATATACTGGACGACTATATCAAGGTGGGCGGGATGTTCGGTCCATTCTTCCATTCCAGCATGCCCCGTAGAACAAAATAACATCTGGTTCTATCTCACCGACTTTTTTTGTAATACTATAGAACCTGACCTTTCCAGCAATGTCTCAACCCGAAATGTAAATCCCCACCACCGCCAGACGTCACCAAAGATCATCATACTTTTACCGACACTGATCAATTGGCGAAAAGTTAAGACAACTCTATGCCATTACTTACCTTGGCCTCCAGGTATCACCAATGGCAAACCATTGGTTACCACTTGGATCTGAGATACATCGCTTTAAAGAGGTCAGAAGGAGTCCCATAAGGGCATGACTAAATTTTCAAAACACTATTTCCCACAACGCAATAAATAAACCTTCACAATATCATTTACGATAAGATCATTAGACTTCCATAAGGCCAATCTACTCCCCATTTCTCATAGCGCCAAGGCCTAAAATGCCATTGCCTATAACGCCATGTCCTAAAATGCCATTTCCATAAAGCCATGTCCAAGAAGGCCATTTCCAGTAACGCCATGTCCTAAAACGGCCATGCAACATCTAGGATTCAGTGAGACGAACCAGGTCATCAATTTGTTATAATCTGTTAGTTGTGTACATTTTGGTTATTAGGATAAGGACGATATGCTCCTTATCTGGATGGGTTGAATGTTTGGTCGGTGGAATATGGTCCATGTTCCAAGTTTGGAATTGTAGACATAAGAGTGATTAATGGAGAAGACTGAATGGGGAATGGATGGATGTAAGAAATGAGACGTTCTTGGTCCCAGTCCCAGTACCAGTCTCTGTCCCGCTGTCTCACGCTTTGTTTCACACCAATTCCCCCCACCCTCCCCTACACTTCTTAAGAACACTGGGCTAAGTGTTCCGGAATGCATTCCATTCAATTGGTCCACCCTCCGTGTTGATTAGTTAGTGAGGAGTTGATTAGACAAGAAGAAAAGACGCAGAGACAAGCGACAGAGATAGATGGAGCTATTCTTCAATTCAATACGCATGTACAAGTACAGGGTGTCCCAGAAAATGTTGACCAAGTTCAACTTACTCTAATATTCTAACGTGTTGTCCAATTTTCACCAAATGTGGCTTTCTGGTCAAGGTATGCGAATTTAAATTATAATGTCGCTCTTACTTAAATCTTTCCTTCCACTTTCAAGCTCTGCTCTCTTCAGGGGTAAAGTGTACGTGGGGACTGGCTTGGCATGGTATTGGGGATTCTGGGTTCAAGTCGGATCGAGAGGTGGCTTTCACTTTGAGATCGAAAATGGAAAGGTTTAAGTGTGAGCAACATTAACCATCAAATCACGGCCAGACTTAATTTTCTGCTCACGAACCATAAAATTAGATGGTTTGGACTTCGGAGGTCCACTCTTAAAATAGAGAATTTTTAAGAAGCTGGTCAGAATTTCCTGTCAAGACATTGAGAGAAATCGTTTTCAATGGTTCCAGAGTCATGGTCAGTCAAAATCGGTCTAAATTTTCTCAACTACCCTGCTGTCTGTATCTGCTTAGAGATGCAGATAGATGGGATGAGAGTTGACAGTTAGTGTAGAATCAAAAGGATCTTGTTGGCGATTCGGAAACTGGAAATGGAAGTGCAAAGTGTTTGAGTCCTAGTCCAAGAGGTGAAAAAACGTAAAAAAAAAGGAAGAGAGGCGATCTAAAAAGTCATTTCTTCATTGGATTTACATTAAGGAGGATAATAGAGAGTGGGAGTGCTCCACATATATTCTACCTAGTCCAAATTCAATTCAGAAGGCTCAAGTACATGTATGTGTATGTGTATGTGTATCGTTATTGTTTGCTCCGTCTACCTATTCCCCCATCTAATCCCGCAAAATAATGGAGGCTTTATAGTCAGGACGGGGCTGGAATGACACGGGAGAAGAATTGATCTCACATTAAAGTCTCGAGGTTTAAAAATATATATACATAGTTAGGCACGATTTAGGTCCACCCACTAGTCCCCATTACAAAGAAGTGATTTTTTTTTGGAGAAAATGAGTTCCAGCTCTACCTGACTTTTTCATGTTTCGTGCTTTTTGGAAAATCGAACGGATTTGCCTTTGATGGGGTCGGATCCGGTTTTAAATCCTCAGATTGTGAAACTTTATCCCACTACATACTTTTTTTTTCGATTTTTCTCGTAAATCTCTTCAATGTGTGGTTTTTCCATTGTATGATTTTGTCATTATATTTCTCCTATACGCTATTCTGAATAGTCTCAATTTTTCCCAGTTCGAATTTCTTGTAATTATTCTTATAATCGAATTTCGTCTAGAAAAAATTCAAGCCGAGATTTTTCAAAGCATACCGCATAAACTTTATGGAAAAATGTACGCCATTGAAAATCGTTGGGTTTTTTATGTTCTAGTCCTTATAAACAACATTCTGAACAACTTTTGTGAAGGACCTACCCCCAAAAGTCTAACCGTTTGGCCGCTAGAAATACACTGTTGGGCATAATGCAATGGCGTGCAGTGACTTTCACTTTGACTTTCACTCTACGTCATTGTCCATGCCCACCAGCCTATTTCTAGCGACCAAACGGTTAGACTTTTGTGGGTAGGACCTTCACAAAAGTTGTTCAAAATCACAATGACTACAACATTTAAAAAATCCAACGATTTCTAACCGCGCTCATTTCCAAAATACGGCGTCCACTACAATTTTGGCTTAATAGTCCGGCCTCTAGAGTAACTATACTCTATGGAGGTTGCCTCGTTAACATAATTTCTGCCATAAGAGACTTCGTCTGCGGTTTATGCCCCTTGTAATAAATAAATGTGAGTTCATTTAGTGCTGGTTTATTGCAAATTATAATCCCATCCCCCACTGAGTACAATTTCACCCGAGTTTCCAAGTCATTAACTCAAAATTGAGAGCTGAGTAGGAGTAGTGGTGCTTGAGTGAGATCAAAAATGAACAGGTGAGGGAGAACTGAAGGACCTTCTGGTTGTCTCGTTCCCTTGACGACCAAATGAGACAATCTTGGATATAGTAGAGTTGATTGCGTGGTCCTTAGTCCTTGCTCGGAGTCTATACCTCATCTCATCTCCAATTTGGTTTGAATGAATGGGTGGACGGAATGGAATGAAGATTAGAATGTGAAAGCACAAGATTGGGAACCAAATGAGCCCGACTTTCTCTCCTTCTTCCATCTTGGAATAAATGTCTTTTTGACTTTTTCATCACGCCACGTTTCCGAAATGAGGCGTGATGATGGTTCGCGGACAATACAGCCACAGCGGCCTTCACCAATTCGTTTCACGGTTTCTTTCTCCGTTACCATGGGAACTGAACAGGATAGGTTTTACAAAATACTTCCACATCCTACTTATATGCAGGAAATGAAATGAAATGAAAAGTAATGCCATACGTCTGGTGGACGCAGGGTGGTTCAGAATAATCTACCTCACCTAGTACACTGCCAAACAATTCAACGACAACAGCCTTGCAGGTAGGGCAATAAGTCCTAAACTAATTTCAAAATTTCATTTAGAATTTACCTACTAATTTACGTATTAGATACTCACAAGAAAAATCAACATATATTTCATTTGCTGGTACCAACCATTGGCCTACCTTGTAGAGGGAGTCGTTGTCGAGGTATATTTACCAATACTGGGAAGCACGTTATTATGCGGGATGACGCTGAGAAAGGAGAAAATTGTTTACTTATGGACATTGACACTTTTGAACAGTGAAAGCATGACGAAACTTCCGATTCCAAATTGTTTGGTACATTTCGAAATAAACTTTTCTTGGTTTCGTAAATAATTTAATTTTGGTCATTGAAAAAATAGAAGGAAATCCAAGATAGAACTCGAATTTCTTGCGAAAAATAAACTTTCACCAAGAATGTCACAAAATTAGACTTTTCTGACGTGCCTTCAACAAACGGCTACTCGACTTTACCACCTGAAGAGTCTTTCTATTATTTCTCATGAAGATGCTTGCCTGAGCCGATGCGCGCATCAGAATTCAAGGTGAACGGTCAAACGCACATTTCTTAAATATTTACGAAATACAATTTGATGAACCACCCTGTACATCCGTATGTATGTATGGGTGATTCAAACCTGTCGCCGCCTGTGTGTTGGAATGAGAGTGACGAGACTGACTAGGAGTGGTAGTTAGGAGTGGAGAGATCCCATGGGAATAGTCCGTTGTC
>JAQGCA010003450.1:0-11781 GCA_034698945.1 Protaphorura quadriocellata | reverse complement strand
GCCGTCGAAATTAACATGGGTTGTAATGGTAGCTAACCGGAAAAACTTTCATTGTTTGCAATTGTTTGTTCCATAATAAGGACAACGCTAATTTCCGCGGCACGGCATCGGCACGGTAAAAGTCTAAATAGAGCGTTACGCGGACAGATGTCGCCTAGTGTGACACACAGAGATTCAAATTAACCCATCTAGTCAGAGTGCCGTAGCTCAGGCACCGGACGAGAAAGTAGTTTCAAGAGCGTCGCTCAACCCGTGAAGGGGAAACAAGCCGCTCACCATCTTTTGAACGGAACCGCAGCAATCAATCGATCTGATCTGGTCCAGAATATTTTCTAAGATCTTAATATTCCTAATATTGATTTAATGTTTGATATTTCCCAATAGTTCATGCCCAAGCCCTCCAGCCGCATGTGGATGGAGTGCATTTGAGGCACCAACACCAAACCCTCACGTCTTGAATGGAGCGTTAGTCGGTGGTCCTGGTCAGAATGATGATTATATCGATGATCGAACGGACGTTCTCAAGAATGGAGTCGCACTTGATTACAATGCTGCATTCCAAGGGGCTTTGGCAGCTTTGACTAACCTAAAGGCTAAAGGTCAAATTTAGACAAGAAAATTCGAATACAATTTTGTCCGGCATCTGATCCTAAATTACAGTTATTGTATCAAGTTTGAAAATAAAATCGTATTGGATATTGTACTCAGTGGGTCAATTCAGCAATATATTTTACTGTTGATTGGCCGAATTGATTGGTATTATATACGTGGAGTATCGAAAAGCTACTTTACTATAATCTTGCTGGAACATCCATAGCAAACTCGGGCTGGGTGGCAAATGGTCTGAGCAAGAATTGAACCTGCGACCTATCGATATTGGAACGGCGATGATGGTCTGCTGTCTGTAACAGCAGATCGTTGCACCTTCCGAATCAATAAACATTCTTTGTGTTTAAACAACTTTCCATTTACATATCCATCAGAACTGAAATTTGTTTAATTGAACACCTTTGCTGAATCACTGGAACCTGCCACGCAATAATTTTCAAATAAAACAGGAATGTCATGATTTAGTTGTTTAATTACTTCCTCCTTCAGAGGACATGGTCATGGTTGAACAATTCACATTTGCATACATCAAGACAATTACAAATACATACATCACAAGTTACGTTACAAATGACTAAATTGTAGTAATACATAATAGGATAAGAGCTAGAAATATTTAAAGCCTTCTGGTTTAATTAAACGAATGGACCTGCCAACTGCAACTCGACTTTCGAGTTTCGACCTCGTGTTGGCATTTAATGTTGTAATGTTACATAATTGATAACTATTAATCTTGATCAGACAGCTCTAAAACAATTGACAAAACTTCCTGGGTTACCTACTTGAGAATTAAAACGTTAAATTAATAATTTTACACGCGTTCGCAGGTGGCAAGATTTGTAACATGTGTAATGTCGCACCTTTCGAGCGTTTCCTAATCTATAACATTGTATTGTTCTTCCAAATACAGAACAAAGTTTTAAAGTCGGAATATTCCACAAGTGTTTTACTGTGAAACCTGTACAGGGCGACCGCCTGCACTAATCGAGTCCATTTTCTTATTGCACAAGTGAAACAGGCTTGCTTTTTCTTACATATAGATCTAGAGATCTAGTATTTGTAACCTATTAAAATTAAAATCACAGAATTTTTTTAAATTACTAATGAAAGATCAGAAATCAGAATACAAAGTGTCACTTCTGTCAAAGGGTCAGAATTTCCCTATACATAAGCTCGAAAAGCCTCGTCAAAATTATTAGTCCGAAATACTGAATATTTCCGGTAAAAATCAGAGCCCTGTTGTGTATTCTACTGTACAGTGTTATTTCCTTTGCAAAAGCGCGATGAGTCAGTTCTGACGTCATCTTAACATAAGTTGATAACATTAAAGTGTACTTTAATGTAAAGTGACACATGATACCGGATGACTAAAAAAAGTGACCCATTGACCTCATGACACATAAAATACTTGAACACACATACACGCATGTGTGTACGCGAAGGACCCCTATTTGTACACATTTATACACAAGGATTTGGATTCGCTATAAATCCTCAAAGTAATTAATTATCTCGACTTTTAGAATTGTGCGTCATGATCATGTTTTGGATCAGTCTATTTTGGAACAACAACAAAAGTTTATCACAAACTCTCTACTCTTTTTGTTTTCTTCCACTAGTCTGCTTCTCACCACAAATACATAATAAAAGTGGAATTTTTATTTTAGCTGAATACAAATAATTAAATTAAATTATTGAATTTATTGTCTCTCTGCCATTATTTTGAATCTGAGTGCCCAGTAAGAGAGGAGACGACATCCTAAGAGAATTGCAAAGAGAATTCCAGCTTGTTGTGCCACAGACACGTCCAAACAGTCCAATTGTTCCAAGAATTTGATTGGATTTTTGAAATGACAATAAGCTTCTGAACATCGAAGGTTTGCTCGGTCGTAACCGTACACTGCTGTTAGAGTAGATTGGAAAGCGTAGCGAGCATATGATACCCAAGATACCCACCGAAGGTAGGCTGGAACTGCATTCAGAGTCACGAAAAACCCGGAGAATAAAAAGATCGGGATTGTGGATACTGGACCAATAAATACTGCACTCTGGAAGATACACAAAATACAGCAATTAAGTACCATTTTATAAAAATGCACTTTTAAATCAATATTCGCCGTGAGGAATTATCGAATATCGCTAGTATCGTCAAATAAGAGGGAATCCGTCCGAATATCGAATATCTCAGCAATTCTCGGTCAAATGTCTTCAATCCTCGGCCGAATATCGAATATCAAAGCCAAATTCGGCGGAGTATGAAATATTATCAGTTCAGTTCCCTACGTGATATCGAATATCTGAGCAATTCTCAAACAAATATCGAATATCTCGGCAATTATTGCCCGCAATGCATCGACTACTGGATATTCAAACTCGAGTCGGACAGTGGATAATATATTTTAGCTACAAAAGGGAATATTGTGTCTAATATCTAGATTCATATGGTGAAAATTTTACCTGAATTGAGCAAGCTGCACCAATCAGGAGTCCAATTGACTGTGCTACCAATGAGATAAGAACTGCCATCATAACGACGATTAAAAACCTGAACACTTCATAAGGTTGATCCGTCATGAAATAAGTTAGTAGAATGTAGAGAAATGGAAAAAAGAGCTGAAAACATTCAAAATTAAATTTGTTAATTACAGTTCAATTATATGAATGCAGTTTTAAAAACATCAAAAATCAGAATTTTTTTTTACCTGGAATGGTAAATCCGCAATCGTCCTTGCCAAGAAATATGACTTCAATGAGTACCAACAATTGAGATGCTCTCGAATCAAAACCCCTCTTTCTAAAGGAACTGTGTTTTCAAAAAGCAAATACTAAAGTCGCGATACTTTCCATAATAAAATGCGACTTCCAAAAAATAAATCCTTACATGTAAGAACAGTTGTCATCATGGATGAAAATACAAGGAAAAGAAGTCCGAAAAAGAGATTCCCGGCATTGTTGAATGTTTTTGAAGCCTCATTTCCTGCGTCGTGATAAATGGCGCCAATCAGCAGTCCAACGAGTATTGTACTGGCGAATCGTAAATGTGTGAGCATCTAGAAACGAAATCAAACAATTGCTGATTATTTGGCTTCCGTATCAGTGACCAGGACATTCGAGGTGACAGAAGGGATGCCTTCACAATTTAAATGCCGTCCGACTTACCATGTCTCTTGAGACACAAAGGAACGACCGTTTGAGGAGTACACAGAATTGATTCCAATTTTTGGCTGCTTTACTATCCTCTGAATATGTAAGAACTGTGTCTTTAGATTCTGCGTGAGGAATCATAGTGACTGCAATTTCTTTGCCATCTACGTTCTTTTGTCGGTTTCCGTTGGAGGCGCCAGCTGCTGCCGCGTTCGGTGTAATAGCACGTTCTTCTCCGACCCCTGACCCCGTCGAAATTACGTCATTGAAATCATTGTCCAAACCACTAGAATCTGAGTCTGATTGGAGGGCTGTTGCTTTCGCCAAAATTGATATCCAATGTTGACCATAGTCACCACTTGCAACTTCAATAGCTGTTGAACACCATAAAATATCTCTCATAAGAATTTCAATAAAATTTCAATATTTTTTTTTTAAATTTCTGAAAAATTCATGAAAATCAAGCATATACTGAGATGTATTCGGTGTTTAAATATCTGACATTGTAATCAAATATTCCGAAAATACTTACCAAAATCGGCGGGATTGTGATATGCTGGACAATTGAGTCCTTGTCTGGCTAAAAATGGTACAACTGATCGTACTGGTCCCCGATATAGACAGCTACCATTGGCTAGAAGATATAGTGCGTCAAATTGTTCAAATATTCTGGCACTCGGCTGATGAATAGTTGCAATGATTGTACGTCCTCCCTTGGCAAGGGCTTTTAAAAGCGTCACACAACTGTAACATGTCACACTGTCCAACCCACTGAAAATTGTTCCAAGCAAATATTAGAAACCGACCGACAAAAATTAATTAGACTTTCCTAATTAGCTTCGCGTGTAGCCAAAGTCGGGTGTTACTGATTCAGAAAGATAAAAATAATGAATTATTTACCTAGTGGGTTCGTCAAAGAACATAATCGGTGGATTATTGATCAATTCTAAAGCGATTGCCAGTCTCTTTCTTTGACCTCCAGATAAACTCGCCGTTTTTGTGCCCGTGCAGCCTGACAGGCCAATTGTCTCCAAAATTTGAGCAATCTGTAATTTTTAAGTGGCAAATTTTTTTAATTTCAAGTGTATTTTGAGAATTTTCCCTAAAATATTGATTTAATGATCTAAGTGCCCAAAACTGGCCTGCTGTCCTTTTTTCCGACGATTTTCATAATTTGGTACGAACCGTAATCGAAATATGGTTCCGATTCCGCCGGTATTTATTAATCATTAATTTGGCGATAATCAGTTTAGCGCTAATTATAATTACCTTGTGAGCTTTCTGAGCCGAAGTTGTCTTTAATGGGAGTTTCAACGAAGCCGCAAATCCCATGGCTTCTGCGACAGTCAAATGTGGGAGTAAAACATCATCTTGCATAATATAACATGACATTTTACGAAACTGAGCCAAATCACGTGGTTTTCCATTCACACTGATTGTCCCATGAATATTATTACTGTTGGTCCTGAAAATAGAAAAATAACCACACATTTAGTCATTACAATTATGTAGTCAGCAGTGAATGCCTGACGCAATTTTCAATTTGCACTTTGTACCGGGCTAAAAAGATAACCGAATTGATTTGCACGATAATAGGAAGGTCGAAATCGACCCGGCTTGCCGCATGGCACACGTACGGAAAAAACACTTAAAAATTTATTAAGCAAACTTTTTTTTGGCATCAAGTGCCAGTGCCAGTACCATAACCAACTTTACAGTGTGAAACTTGTGATTAATTTCTGGAAAAACTATGTGAGATAATTACTGCAAAAAATTAAGTACAATTTTTTTTTCGTAAATTCTGGATTTTGATGACTTACTTGTATCCAGCCAAGATATTCATAAGACTCGATTTCCCAGCCCCACTAGGCCCCATTATGGCTGTCAATTCTCCAGGTTTAATTATTCCAGAGGCTTCATTCACAATCGTCTTCACATTCTTACCAGTTTCTCCAGTCCCTAAGCCACCGACTGCATAAAAAATAAGACATAAATTATCACAAATGAGAAAATTAAATACAATACTCATTAAGGAATGGAAATGCGTAGTTATGCATTAAAAGTCCTAGTAATATACCGAATATTTTGTTTTTCGTTAACATTAACAAAAAATTGGAGATGATTCAGCTTGTTACAAGTTACTTTTATTCAACTATGTCCTATCATGTCGTCAAAAAAATTGTTTACGAGTAAGGTCACGGTTTCGACAAAAAATTCAGGTGCGACCGGCCGGTATTTTTTATTCATGGTAATTACTCAGTACGCCTTGCCATTATTGCATAGGTTATCATCCGTTCAACTCGTGAACGAAAATGGATCCTACCAGTGTTGGATTCAAAACGGCCCCCCTAAAACTGGCTTCTATTTTAAATCCATCAAAAATTTGCAGGCCTGTACGTCAGGTCATTTAGTTTTAAAAGTAGACAACGACAGGCTAATTTATTGCAGATTAAATTGCTACGTGTTATCACAGTGTGTGGTGCAAACGTTTATTGAGCTCCAAGGACCCAAAAAGTATTGAACAAATGGTAAAGTCCAATAATTTATCTGTCACTTGAAAGTAAGTTAAATCTAGAAAGAAATTGGACAGGTGGCATTATTTATAATACATATGTATGTTGTATATCATATCCTTGACCATGCACCTTTTCTCATCAATTGTATTTGGCAAATAAAGATTGCAAGTCACTGTAGAATTTGCAGAAGATTGAAGATTCCACTTTACCTCGACCTTGGCATTGTCTATCCCAAGTTTTTATACTTAATACCAACCCATGTGGTATTATCGGCATAATTATAATATAATTAAGTAATTAAGCAAGTGCCTGGCTGCATAAAAAATTACCGAGGTGAATCCGACCGCAAAAAAAGTACTACACACATTTTCGGCCATTCTGAACATGCTAACTGCTAACCACCACAAGGAATATTTCTATTGAGAAAAAGTCCTGTGTTGTGTGTTCATGTAATATCTTGCGGCGTGCTAACACGTAACACGTGACGCTATTTGGACAGAAAATTCAAGCATTAGCATGTGATGTTAGAAGAGTTACAAAGTTAAGTTTACACTTCAATTTTTTATTGGATAAATATTTATCCGTGAAAAAAGTCGAAAGTTCTTAAAGTACAAGAGTCAAGTCCTAGTTCTTTTTCAAAATTAGCTACTGTGACAGCGTCACCGTCGTCACTGAATCTATTTTGAGAATTTGGAACGACTATTGTAAATAAATTTTTAAGTAGGCAGGCGTTTCTCTTTCATAGTAGAGAAGAGATACTCAATTAATCTGTAAAAGATAGAAATAGACGCGCTGAGACTGATGACGTAATTCTAATTTTTGTTAAATATAATTTCCGATTTGCTAACAAAGTTTCTAATCGTAAGTATAATTTTGGCTTATGAATTGGAGGAACCTTTTTCGGGGGTTCTGTGCTGTCAGGTTTCTACCTTCAAACGCAAGGTTTTTTCCATTTTCGCTCTGACAAATCAGTAAGGTGCACTAATGGGGTAGGAAAGTCGGGTACCACGAGGATACCCAATCATGGTTACACGATATTGGGTGGGGCATGGTAGTGCAGTAATGCATTCGTCAAAATGAAGTGAATTCTGAACTCGCTTAGCAGGGTTGGGACTCTCTTCCTCGTAGAAACAGACGATAAGCCATCATTTGACAATCTGAATTTCTGTCATAGATAACAAGTCCAGAGTATATTTTTCTACTTACATTGTAATGTGGCGGTCCCTCTAACTGTATACGTCAAATCGCTGAATTCCAGCGTCAGCGGTGGATGGTTTGGTAAATCTGAGACCAACATTTTGGTCGCTTGAGATAATCTGTAATATAATAAACCGCACACAAATTAGTAAATCTTCATTCCAAATCCGAACTGAATTAAATTATCCAAATATTTAACTACTAACCAATTGAACCAAAATTATATAACACAACACGTTAGTTCGACACTAATAACGAAACCGGCGAATAAGAATTTGTAGCGCTTCAGTTGACCACAAACTATGAGTACGATTGGACTTGAATTAAACCAGGAAACTTAGGAAACTAATTGTGTCGTTGAAACAAATGTCTAAATCATATCTGTAAAAAATGCATGCAGTACAATGCTGACTGAGGGTGAGTGGGCTCAAGTGGTCCCGATATGAACTGATTAGACAATCAAAATCCAAGTTCACAGAACACATCCATGGACTTTTATTTCGCATAAGTATTTCTAGCTCAAACTTTAAATTGGCAAAGGCAAATGGCTTGTGCATTTCATATCTACACATTATGTGTTTGCAAAAAAAATTGGCAGTGCATTCCTCGTCGAATTCCGCAGTCACCTATTCCAGCTATCAAAATAGGTTGAAGTCGAGTCCAATGTGTACAATTCACATGGATAGTTCGAACTTTAGACTTGATTTTTTATTTAATTTCGATATAATAGAAGCGTAAGGTCGTACTCTGCCCTTTTGTTGTTCACAACGACAGACTTAAGTCCATAATTCACAATTAACTCACACTATAATGACTAGTTAGTAATACATTTAACGAATGAACACAACGGAAGTACTCTTTTTTAATGAGGGCAATGACAAAGTGATATCTTCAAGTCTGACTGATCGGCACATGGCATAGGGCCATTTGCGGTGGAATTATCCGAATTCTGCCCTCAATCAAAGCTGATAAAATATTTGACTCATCCTTTAACCAACATAACTTGACAACGCATTATAATTAAGTAAGTTCATACTGTCCAGACAAACAAATTGGTAAAACAGGTGACACTACGTTTATGAGGACCCTGTCATCACTTAGGACGCCAGCGGGTCAGTGAGGTCATAAATAAGCATTACCGGTGGTATCGCCAAAACTTTGATGCTACTTCCTACAAGAATCGAACAATCTTCTGTGGGACTCAAATTTTTCAAAATCCTCCTTATTTTTTTGTTTATCCAGAATGAGCTTAATTAGTAGAGAATTCCTCAAATAAATTCTCACAGTCCGCTAAGAAAATACTGCATGATGCAACGATCCTTAAATTACATTTCATGATTACCCGTTAATTAAGTACATTGTTGATAATTAATTAATTGATGCAATTACAGGCTGATGTGCACATGGCAATAGCAATATCCGACACCGTCTACTGCGACATGAAAAATATTGGACAAAATGATACGCTTTTCGTTTCACGAATTAGTGAATTGGCGATTTCTTTCAGGAATTGTCATTCTGATGGACAGAAAACTAATTAAAAAAAACCTTATATCATAAAAACCGAAATAATGAGAATGTTTTCGAAAGATTTCTTTGCGTGAGGATTTAATAGAACCTTACCACAGGGTGAACGAGTTTAGTGTCCTCTAATACGTTGTATAATTCCACGGAAATTCACATCAATTCGGTTAATCCTACTTCTAAATTTTTTCTAAAGCTTTTGTTTGTACAGAAAAGAAGACGCGTGCGACAAGTTAATACCAACTGAGAAAAAGCCCAACATGAGAAACACACACATGCGTCATTGAATTCTCATGTAAATATAAATAATTGAATACACATACGTAACATAATAATTATGTTCAGGAAAGGAAGTAAGGCATTTAGCAGAACCTGGAAGGAAATGAGTATTTGACCTTTGATTGTGCGTGCTTGTCCCTCTTTGAGGCGTGGGAAACTAAGGAATGTTTCAGAAAACATACACAGAAATTTTTCCCAACCTTTTAGCATCCAACATATAATTTGCGTCTGTCTCATATGCCTTGGGATATACAGGGTGGTGTGTAACTATTCGGTCCCGATCGGTGTTTCCGGACTCAATGGGATTAGTGGGATATACATTTTGTTCATTTGTCGGGCCGGTCCTCAAAATTCACATCTCGGACATTTTAATCCTCAGCTTTATTTTAATTTATTGTCAAGTGAGTAATTCGCATTTATTTCCAGGAATGTTTTTCCTCATACAATCAATTCTCATTGGTAAGAGTCGTCATTGACTGTCTAATATTTCGGATGGACTTTATTTTTGTACAAATTGGAAGAGGTCCAATTAAGTTTGGGCTGTAATAGCTGTAGGTTGACAAAAGTTATGGACTACCCTGTAAATGGCCAATCGCTTCGCATGTAATACCTGGTCTCATCTGAGATCAGAGAAGCGATTTGCGTGTTTGACATGTGTGAAGTGAATAAAATGAAGGAAAAAGTTGACTCCTGATTATAAAACCATTATGACAGCTCGTTTAGTAATTCCTTATTGCTCAGGGTCAGGTTCACATTAAGCAGACAGGTTAAACAATTCCGCTTCGATTTTTTGGTCGATTAAGCTTGCACGGACAATAATTACAATTTTTGAAGCAAAAACATTTATCCAGATCCATAGTAAAAACTAGCTGTCCAACCGTCAATCATTATCTGTATAATGATTGAAATATTAAATTCGATAATTTCTATAAAGAAAACTCGTCAGGAAACTTTTAAAATTGACGAGCCCAGCCTCGCTGAACTAATTTACAGTAGTTAAAATAAGTCCAAATATTCTACCACCCAATTTCACCCAGATATTCGGTATTCAGCCAGATTGTATACAAAATGTCAATATTTAAGGTTGAAATGATTTGGGTTCAATTCAAAAATTATTGCTCGGGATTATGAGAAGGTCGTTCGTAAAATTGACCTCAACTAGAATGTTTATGATATCGCGGGAACTTTATTATTAATTCACTTATTTCATAATATTGCCTTGTTATATCTATTGTTCTCGTGTACGGTTATAAATGACTTGTTTGTTGAGTCTTAACATTAAATCATAGTTTCTTATAAGGATACTAACTTTACGTTAACTAGGTGTATGTACATACGGAAGATTTTCTAAAGAAATTAGAGACATTCTGGAACAATAAAATTTATGAAAAAAGTCAGGTTGATTATACTGTGGGTATGTGGTTAGTGTTATTGTATTGTTAAGTGTTGACCCCACGTGTTGCAACTTTTTGAGAATTCCTGGTGGATAAAAATTATTATAAAAAGAAAACAACATTTGTTGCAGTGTCTTTTGAACCAGTCAGGTTTTTCAAGGGCATATAAGTAATCTCGACTGATGTCTGGTTGGAATCATTTTGAGTTAATAATTGCACACGTTTTTTCATACCTCGGTATATTGGAAGACAAACATCCAATATTTTTTTCTGTTCTAACCGTGTCTTCACAATTCAATTCTTTGGGATTTAGAATAACATCAAATAATACCAATTGACGATTATCTCTATCAAACGCGGTTAAATAAGCTAAAAGCACAAATCGCAGTCTCTTGACCCCATCATACTCGAAAGTACTGGTTTTGTATAATTTCAATACCGGTATTCGGAAGTATTGGAAACCGGTACTTCTTTTAGTCAAGTTCCACAATCAATGGTGAAAGGATATAAAAGAAAAGCACGTTTGCGGTTTTGTAAAACACTGAAGAATATTTTTCGTATGGATTCGACTGGAATTCATTTATATGGTCTAGGGAAGTTACTCCATGTTAGGGGTAACAGTGTGATTTTCCTGTACGAAAACTCTTTTTGATTATCCTGATAATTCCTATTATTACATATTTACTACGATTTTAATTTTGCAGTGAGTTTGGTCTATAAATTACCGTCTTCTTAATTGTTCTGCGAGAGACATTCCATGCTTAGGAAGTATTGTTGTACTCGAAGCACCCGGAATCGTGATCGGTGGTGGAATTTTCTTCGGCACGATCTTAACTTTTTTCTCCATTGAAACTAATTGCAACACTGCACTTCCTAATTCACTTCTACCTTAAGTTCTATTTATTTTTTAACGAAGTTCCAAATTTTTAATTCACAATTTAACAGTTTATTCCTTAAATGCTTTTCAACTTTCAGAATGAGCCATTTTTAAGCGTATGTATTGATAAAGGAAGTTCACAAAATTCTGGCCATAATGCACTAATGATTGCTCCGGTTCGACACAACTGCAACTGGAGAGACATTATTTTATCAAATATTCATAAATGAGTTGACCTAGA
>JAQGCA010003449.1:0-11787 GCA_034698945.1 Protaphorura quadriocellata | reverse complement strand
AGCAGAAACGTGCTAATCCTCAGCAGAATTTTCTACAAGTTAACGCACTGTGTCTCTCAACCTGAGGTTATATAGTACGTATATACACAGTTATTTTACCACAGAGTATAAGTTGGGTTTCAATTATTTATCCATATGCACGAGTTTTTTCCCATATTCGCTTTCATAGATCAGCAAAGCGACTTAATTGGATAGGAAAGGCGGGCACCGCGATAGTGTTGTGATAGTCCAGTAATGCATTGGTCAAAATGAGGTGAATCCTGAACTTGCGTAGTACGGTTGCGGGCTTTGTCCATCATTAGAATGGACGATAAGCCGTCATTTCACAAATAACGTAACCCGGTAACCGGGATAGATAAGTCCAGAGTTTAACCCGCGTTGTTCTGTTATCGCTTTTTCGCATTAATTGCCTGTGTCATTTGTCACCATTTTGTATTATATGTTGTGTTAATTACTGTGAAGTTGTGTGCAATCTAATGGCTTCCTCGGAGGATGTCTGGCAAGTAATTCTATATAAATATAATTTTTGCCCGAAAGAGAACCAATTTGTCGTAATCTCGTATGACTGCATAATATAAATTAGGTTCTAGTGTGCCTGCCACATTCTTGAAACGATACCTGAATTAATGAAATGAAACTAAAAGTCTTATGACTGAATTATTTTATTCCTTTTCGACCAAAGAAATTTAAATTTTCAACGTTTAAAAAATTTGTCAAACGTTCTGACCGGATTTCCTTCAACCATGTATGTTGTTAAACAGTCGCTAAAAAGACACGAGTCGCACTTTGCGGAATAAATTGTCTCAAAACGGTTCGGCATTGGTTATGTGTAGATATTAATTGCCATTGTCGCAGTCCAATTTAAATTCAGGCGAAGCCAAAACTTACGCGACTCTCGGCGAGTCCTTTGCCATTTGTGTGGTGGATAGTTTTTAAAATTGCGAATCAACAGGAAAGCTTTATTAGTCCAATCAAGTTGATTGACATTGTATGCCCACCAAGGTCTTCCTGTCATCCCCATTTCGATTATAATTTACAGTAGAATCTGCGCCAACACGATGTTGACGATATTTGTGTAATTCACATTTCACACCACGACCGGGATTTTAGTTTGCCAATTCTCAAAATCCTAAGTGCAACTCCAATTGACCTTTCCGTTCAAATAGAGTTTGGCCTTCCCTAACTTTTCTTCCTCATATTTCAAATGACTGTCCAAAATTTAAACTAGACTTTCATCCCATCAATTTTGTCGCACTTTTTGAGCAAATAAAAGTATTTAACAATTTAAGCAGTTGATATGTATATTATTTGCAATTTATTATTCAGTGTAATTTTGTTCTGTTGAATTATCCATAAAAATATATTTACGTATTTTAAATTGTTTAGAAGTCTAACACGCACTTATTTAATTCGGACAAGTATACTCATTTTTCTCAACAATTCACAACTCTGCACGACTATTTTTATCACACATTCACGATATTATTGATAGAATACAATGTGTTTGCATATTTGACAATGCAGGCAATGTATTGTAAAAATTCACATTTCCTACTGAAAGCACGAATACGAAAAGTGCCATATATTTTTACACAATTTTACCACCGTCAATAGAAACTATGAATTTGAGAATTGCTTCTAGTATACAATAAATAATACAAACTATTTCTTAAATTCATTATTACTCGTGGAAATATGATGGAATGAGTTCAGTAAAATTATATGACCGGATATTTCAAAACATGAAATTTCCCATCAGTCACGTGAAGTAATAATGTTTGATATTTGATAGCATTGTACAGTACAGTTTGGACGATAGTAGTAAGTAGTAATTGACCTTCGCTCGAATAGAGCTAAAAAACGCGTCATATTAATATAGCTTGCGGCTGTTAATATTGAGCTGTTGTTGTACACGTGCAATGTGTAACCAGTGTTAATGACGGAACATAATTAGCTCTATATTTTAAAACTAGGTTCTGATTTGTTAATGACTGAATTATGAGGTAGTCGTTCATTTGACCGGCACAAAACTCCACAGTGCACTAATTTATAAATGTAAAATTACTAAATTAATTTAAGGATGTGTAAGATTTTTGATTTGAAAACGTTTCAGGATAACTAATTTAAAAATCGCCTATTTAGAGGGTACATATACAAATTGAAATATGAGGTCGTTTTACACTGTCTATTTACTTTTGATTCGATTCTTAAAGTTTTCAACAATCAAAAATAAAACAGAAATAGCTGCTTTCCGTGCGGTTTCCTTCGTACAACTCCCAGAATAAAACAATAGGTACATATTATTTTCATTTTCAAAACTTCTAAGCGCGACAGCATGAACTGCATTTAAACGCAAGGTAAGCGTGAGTAGGAAATTTTTAATATTTCTCAATTTTTGGTAACTCGAGAATAACATGTACAGGTTGCGACTTAAACGTTTATGACTCGCTAAAAATTGAACTAGACAAAAATTAATATGAAAATAATGCAAGTTTGTCTGGATTGAAGAACGAACTCAATAGTAAACAAAGAAAAATGCAGGCCGACCCCGTGCCAAGGTTAAGGACAAAGACAGAATTAATTGGTCTGGGCATTTCACATTCTTATCATTATCTTGAGTTCACGCGAGTATTTTGTGGTCAACCGATTGCACCGAAGTGTACAATATGAAACGTAATGCAATGTTAGAAAACAATTCCATGTGTCGGATACTGTACAATAATTCCTCTGAAGTATGACAATCATAACAAATTCGGAAGGTAATTAGTAACGTTGTCCCACACCCCCAATCGTAAATTTTTTAGTACGGACTTTGTACCGGATATGTTAGCACGATGCACTGGGCCAACTAGGCGTGAGACACAGAATTATAACATATATGCAAATTCAATGATGTAAATATCACCGTATTAAGGGGATGACGAAAAGAATTCAACGAATTTAATAGGAAATGATAGGCAGAATTTACAATGGTTTTTAAGCCAGTCGGATTTGTCTGAGACATCGAGTTTTTAGTATATCTTTAATTAGCATGAAAATTCAATTGAAGCTATCTAATATAATTTATCTATGATAAGATTAATGAATTAATTGATTTGTGGCGTCTTCATATAAGAATGAAAAAATTGAATGAAATTCATAAAAACTTTTCAATGGAAATCAGAACTAATCAGAAGTATCAGTATAATTGTGCTTCGGGCATCGAAGAGGTTGGAACGTCTCGTTAAGTTGATTTTTACTACTATGTCTGGTTTTTTTTAAGAACAGGAGTTTTGTTTTTAACAATTATGTGGAAGTATTCACCACGCCTGTTCGGTTTATGAAAACTAAAAATATTAAATATAGATTAAAACAGATCTCGATCCGCAAGTTGACATGATTCAAAGAACCGATTTTTCGAGCTGCCCCTGAGAAATTCAAATTGAAGAATTTAATTGTCGATGTCGCGAAAATGTTTCACAAATGTGATTTGAGGGAATCTGAGATAAAAATACGGATCGAAATATTTACTTTACATTCACACGTGTATTAGAAATTACTATCAAAAACTCGGATCAACTGAACTGGCATTTGTCACTTCGGGTCATAAATGAAAATCAATATTAAGCCGTCCAACGAATGTACAAAATACGCAATAGTTCCAAAAATACTACGTGAATTTGTAAGATTTCCAATATATTCATACATACTGTCGTAAAATTTCCGATGGTGAACCCGGTTTATTTACCAATCTTTTATTTGATCGGGAAACTAGACACATAATTCTACTGAATTTTCTATGTAGGACTCGTTCTGTTTTTTGTTATCCTTTCACTGATAACAAAATGACCCATAGAAGCAGTGATTATAATTTCTAGTCATAGTTCCTTTCTTATGTGTAGTTTCAAATTTTCCAGCAAATATAAAGTTGCTTCTAGTTAATGTATCATTTTCATACGTCAAAGGTCGGATGCAATAAACAGGTAAAACCTATTTCATCATCATGAACAAATACAACCACCTCTTCCGCACTACTGCGGGGGCAAATCAACAAAAGTCGTGATGACCGCAACCATGAACGTGACAATAATATATAAAAACAAGAAAACTTCATTAATATTTGGAATTTGTAATACACCAAACCCATAACTGGGGACTACAAACACGCACAGTCAGAGAGCCAAGCCCAGAGCCAAGTTCAACTTTGATGATCTCAAGCTTTCGGGAGACGGAAATAAGTATTGCGCAATTTTCGCTAATTTAAGTTCATTTTTTATTATATGTATAGGATTTACAGAATTAACGACCTCGCACAATTCGCGCGTGACCCATAAAACATAAAATTAATTAAAATTAATTAAATTTTATGGGCAGTCCGAACAAAACGGTTCTTATTGGCGCCGTAATACACAAAGTGAGATTCTGTCTAGCTTGCCCAATTGATTGACTTAAATTCTAAGAAAAGGTCAAAGATCATTCTCATATTACTTTTTAGTGAATCAGTTCAGACCATGTAGTTATTTTTTAACAAACATTGATATAATTTTTTTTTAAACCTGACCATTTTGAAAGCATGAAACTGCTAAATGAATATGCGAATATCGGCATGAGAGGCACCCTTAGAAATGTTCAAAAGTCTTCATGAATTAGAAAGTATCAAAATCCTCTATTTGTATTGTGGCTAGACAAACAAAACAAGGACATTTGTAGATCTTCTATTTGAATACATAGAATGCGTCTTTTCAATCTGAAGTCGTTGGCATCTGCCACTCTTGGCTTCTTTAAGATGCACAACTCTGTTACAACCTCAACAAAAAATACGTTGATGGGTAGGGTCATTAGCCGGACAAAAATAATGTCAAACAGAACAGACGATAGAATTAATTTATGATAATTAGATTTGTCCTTCCTGAGCAAGGACGGTCGGTCGTTTCATCCCACACAAAAGTAAATACGAGGTTCTCAGCGACAGTCACGTTTGTATTGGCCCATTTACTACAAACCGAACGAAGCGTTAGGGTTAGATGAGATTTTAATTTGTTTGATCCAATCTGAAAATCTTATTATATCAAGTAATTAATTACGTGCTATGATCTGATCAGATATCTGTCAAAATTTTGACCTGCATCAATAGTCTAGTCTAAATCTCACACAAATTAATCAGTTAATTACTCGATTTTGTTAAATTATTTCGTGTCTGGGAAGATTTATGACGGGTGAGAAGAAATCTGAATCTGATTCGATACAAAAGACCGGATATACGAATTAAAATATCTGAAATGGATCCAAATCTATCTATTCTTTTCAATAAAGCTAATTTGCCAATTATAATATTATCGGATTCCTGCAAAAATTTTGTTATCAGATAATCAGTGCCGTGCTAGCTGACTGGTGAAGAGAAATATCGAATTGGTCCGAATAAGTTAGATTGCTACCCGAATTTAAAATGCCAGAATGTATCACATTAGATTTGATATGGGAAATCCTTCCAATCTTACGTATCTGACACTTTCTGCCCTGATCTTGCGTTATTTGAAACTTGCGTTCCAAAAATTCCAGAATTGTAAATAGAAATGCCACTTACTTAATGCGAGGAGAAATCCACTCAGGGTCCATTTCGCGTATCTTGGTGGACAAATCATTTTTGGTTGAATAGAAACTGTAGTCCTTTGAAACACGGGACACCAGAAGAGCTACTGAGTTACTGCATTTCCTTTTAATATTGGAGAGTGAATTGGAATCCAAAGGCTTAATCACGCGCCGTCGTTCACACCATCATATGCACTTTTTTTATTATGACACTTGACTCTAATTTCGAGTTAGTTCCCACCTGAAAATTGTCAAATAGAGATAATCAGCAAAAAATTTTGACATCTGTAATGGTAATAGTAATAATTAATTCCACACATCATACCCAGACAATATCACAAAGTCGTATTAAGTGTTAAGAAATTATATAATTTTCGGTTTCATTTCGTATATTATGTTATTCAGTTCCCAACACTCACCCTCAAACTGAAGCCAATCGTATTTAATTGTTTTAAACTAAAATATACAAAATCAGTTTAAGTTTTCATCTAACTTCTCATGTGAGAATTTTTTTTTAAAAAACGATCCTGCCAGAATTTAAAGTCCCCTGTCCTACATCGCGAATGCTAGCGAGTTTCCTTCTAGTTCTTAAGAATAACTTGTCATAAAAACATAACAGATTGTAAATTGATTTATGTATGGATTTGACATTTTGGCCTTTAACACACAACGGGCTCGACCTAGGAAGCTAAAAATGTGTATTCTAATTATATTTCATCCATTCATATTACATGGAATTTAATATTTTGTACTATCGTTCACTGCAATTGAATGAATTAGATATACTTTCTACGACCTGATCGATCAGACGTAGTACTCTGATTCATTCCAGTGTCAGATCATCACGTGACTAAAAGTGTGACATAATTTATCCAATATAATTTTTAAGACAATTCCCACAAATTTCTGTAATATTTTCGGACAAGAGACGTCAAATGCAATCAAATAAAATTAGTCCGCATAATCATAATATAATCACGTCATTAATTAATGCATAAAATTTCTGAATAATATATTGACATTTCATTCATTGCGTTATCTAAATATCCTTGTTATCGCTTCCTTTTATGAAGAGCTGAAATTATAGCAATATAATACGAGAGAGCTTAAACTTTACAGATTATTAATTTCCAGGAATATCATATGGGACGATTCATAATTTAAGTGGTGGATGACTAGATTTGGGCATTTTGCCCTCAGCACCTAATTAATCACTCTATCAATGATTATCGCTCTCAAAAATAGACTGCATTAGAGTAAACCAATGCTACTTGTGGAATTTAAGAGTTTCGTCACGTACTCACACGGAAAGACGTTGATAAACATTTCAGATTTTTTTAACAGATAAATCTGCCTAAAGTGTTTATCTTATTTTCTCACACTTTTTTCTAAAACTAGGTATTTATGTTATGTGCTCGTGTCGTGCCGGCGGGAGTTCAACGAACGAAGATTTTTCCATCTTCATGCCCTCTCGGTTATTACTTAAAACTATGTTATGTCTGCGTGTTACACACGTATGCGGTTTTTCATCACTGGAATATAACCAACAAGTGGTTCACTGATCTCATTATGGCTCAAATTACTTGAGCATAACACCGAATTTACATTGCATGGGTCGTAAAAGTGTGGATTATGTGAGTAAAGTGCTCATATCTCCAATAAGTTCAATCTCCCACTTTTTTGTTGGAAATGAGAGAACATTAAAATAAAATCAGTGCATTCACAAGGGATGTACTTGGAATGAGAATATCTCCTTTTACAAAAGAACACAACTTCTGGTCTCGATCTTAGATCCAAGTTAATTTTCAATTTGGATTGTTTGTGTGATTTTCAAAATTTCCAATCTGAACAAAAATAAATATCGTTATGCTTAGGCTATGTTCTTCCATAGTTTTAATAGAGGAGCTTCATTTTTTTTACTCGAATCGTTGACTATAAGTTACAGCATAGACACTCCCTCGTCAGTACTGAAATGTTGACAGTAGCCAGAGACTTTTGGATGGAAACCATTTGGATGTATTCACTTTACTTACTTTCGCATTCTTGTGTATCATATCATCCGCATTCTCAAAGAAATGCGTGTCCATGAAACTTTTAATCACTCTGCAATGCAAGTGAGTGGAGAATTGAATCATGATGGAGTTGAGTGTTCATTGTAGCTAGTAATTAGGACAATGACACGACAGACGGAACATACACCCAATGAATGTATCAAAGACAGATTTTTGGAACTGAATATTGATGACTTAACCCAAAAGTGAGAATACCGGCTGCGTCATCCTAACCAATTACTTGCGAACTTGTATTTTGTAACCTATTTGCAATTAATTTGGAACGAGCTTTCCAATTTTTGTCCAAGATTTCAATTTTAAGAACGTAGTGCTAATCCGAAAACGGAACCTAAAATTGAAAATTCATAGATTTAAGAAAATCGAATGCCCAAAGCAATTTTTAAATTTGAAAAAGTGAACTTGGACCTCAGAAAGGGTTGACGAAGTGGTGAGGTCCTTGGAATAACTATTTATTAGCATAATATATCTAAATGTGATATTTCGGAGAATTAATTTAATATTTGTGGTTGTGATTTGAGCGTGTGTTTGTATTAGGATTGGAAATATTGGAATTCACCAATCACACCAAGTTAATACCAACATATTGTTCATATAATTAAACCACTTTATCAAAAATACGAAAATATACAAAAATATGAAGCCCCGTATGGTTTGAAAATTAGTATGGACTGTAACATATGACATGCAGATAGAAATATGACACTTATCATTCCACTTACGAGGTGTGATATTTCCAAACCAAAGAAGAAATGCCGCCTGTGATATATGACGTGTTGTGTGATGACGTGTGCTACAAGTCCTATCTCGAGATAATATTATGATTCATAATGAGTGTCATTAATAGTTGGTCGGTCATATGTATTAAAAGCCTGAGATGAGATTTCTAAACTGGGTCGTCTTTATTTATTTATACATAAAAACACAATCTTCCCAGGAAAAGACCTTACCAGTTTTGGACCTAAGCCTCAACCTCATTCTAACTTGACAAGATACTGGGAACCCGAAAACGGAATCGGAATACATCCAATATTTTAGGAAAAAAATAAAATCGTGCCCAGTTGCAACAGTCTGAAATTGATACTAGTTACCCCTCTGCATATTCATTTCAGTCATTTTGACTACATAGTATATCGGATGATGTTTGAAGCTGCAAAAGCTAGCACTCTGTAAAAAATACATAGCTAGAGCCCAAGTTGCATTGGTAAAGTGGTAAAGTCTTCCACACCGATCGCTTTCTACGGAGTAGATTACAGCGGCTGTACCCGTGAAATTGTCAACTCAATTATAATAATTATGGGCATTATCACTAAATATTCTGACAATTTATTGACAAGATAATTTGGCAGTTGCACGAGCGCGCGCATTTGCTTGCTATGTACCCTTAAGAATATGAGTTACTCAGTTTCATTGAGAGTCACAGTGTGAATCACGTCAACGGATTAGATTACTTTTTACTAACATGGAACTAGAATAATAATATCCTAATATTGGACCATGTTGTCCACTTAATTACTTAGTCATGTTTGTATAAGGCTTTCACTTCCTATTATGGAGAGCAAGGACATAAGATTTATATGATAATTAAAAAGTTGAAGAGAGTAGAAAAAGAACAAATACGTATTTGCCGGCGAAATTAGTCTCGACTAGTGTTGTTATTTTTAGGGCAAAATCCATTTTATTAACGACAAAATGGCTTCAATTTTCTAATTTTTTTTTAATTTGCAGGGAAACAAATTTAAATGTAAAATTCAGTTTCGGGGAGTAAGCAAAATTTTGTCTGCCGGTAAATCGGTTATATTTTAAAGGCGCAACCTCAAAGGTTGAATTTTAAGTTGATCTGCTCTCACATGAAAATGAACATCCTTGTTAGATAAGAACATTGATTCAAAGTTTACTTGTAAGAAATGTGTAACTAATTGGATTAGGATTTTCTCACGATACGTATAATTCCAGGGTAATGTGAATTAAGTGCGTGCGGAGCTGGTCAGGATATGATATTTAAAACTCGGGAAGATTTATAAATAATCCATGCACAATCAAACTCAAAAATCTGTTTTCAAATAATTGTTAAACTTAATTGATTCAATACTTACACATTTATAAGACTAACTCCAGGTTTCCAATCCAATCACTGCCGTGTCCTTTCACTTGAACTCGACCTTTTAACACTTTTTGTAGAACCAGAACTAGAACTAGAGCGAACCGAAGGATAATCTATGAAACGCAGCGGATGAACAAACAAATAAGACTAAACCGCAACCGGAAGCTCTCTGTACGTAAATCCTTTACGTAGAAAATTACGTCTTCCCTAGTTTTCGGATTTCCTTGCTAAAACTAACAATTAAACAAACAAAATTCGCTCAAATATGTAAACTTCACACTAATAACCAAAACAGACCGAAACCACAAATTCCACTTTGTCAAATCCAATGCTACGCTACGCTCCCAAGAAGTCAATCCATTACTCCAGTACTTGAGAAATATTTCACGTAGTAAACTTTTTTTTTATTTTGTACATTTTTTAATTAGGTTTTTTTAAAATGTTCAATTTTTTACAAACTTTTTTAATTTAATTTCACTATTGTATAGAAGAGGCTATTTCCAAAAAAATTTGAATGCAATATAATCACACGCTTTCTTTTATTGTTTTAAAAACGGATGATGCTTTTTTAATTGTCCATAAAATAATAGTAATTGTGTTAGACTTAGCGTTGAAGCTATGTGCCTCATGCCTGTCTGACAGGATATGACTGACTGACATCAACCCATTGGTTTTATAATTTTATATTGTGCAATCTGCCTACATGTTATGTATGTGCTGTGCCAAACTGTTGATTGTACAAAATGTACGTTTAAATACACAGTACACTATTCAAAAGAGAATAGTAGCCAAAACCAACCGATCAAATGTTATTATTATTACTAGGTTTTTTATTTTCAGTTGTATTCTCTTTACTGGGTAAGCTATCCAATCCAAGCACTGGAAAATGTAAAAGGATGCAATACATTTAGTCAGTCAGTCAGTCGGTCCAGTTTTTCAATTAGGTGTTAGTTCTTACTTAGTACTTGTGTTAGCGCTTAACACATGTTGATGATATCTTTTTTTTTTACTCGCGCCCCAAAATCCATCTGAATGGCATTGTCCTGAAGTGTGAAGTGAGTAGAGTTGATGAATGACGATTTATTACTTGGGACCAAACCAATTTCAACTCTATCCTTTTATTCTTTGTAGTTTGTACGAAGAAACGAACATACCATGGAACATCACCCATGTCATGGATTCAATCCGTGTACAGCGTGGTCCAGAGGCATCCATAAGACATTCCGTTGACAATTTGACAATTTATTTGCAGTGGTACGGACGATGATTATAATAAGAGTTTCAGCTATTAATCAATTTGTAACATAAATTCCATTGCCTTTATAAATTGACTTACAGAGAACAAGAGCTAAAGATCTTCCTGGAAAAGCGTCGACTATTTTATTCTCAGGGAATCGGACTCAGAAACTAGAAATGTACAGAATAATAGAGTGTAGCAAAATGAGTATTGGAAATCGAGTCCGAGTTGTAACCCTTAAGTCTCTTAAAATGTTTTCTGGCCCACCCTGTAAACCAGTCATTTGTACACGTATGTGTGTGTACATATGTCTTTTATTTCGGTGTATGTACTTGGGCAGGAGATTGGAATAGATTGAGGGTTGAAGGGGCCTTTAGTTTTTTATTAGAGCTTTTGACTTGGCTTGACAGACAGGCAATATTAAAAGCAACAAGCGGTAGCCGTAGCCTTTCGGTCTGGGTCTTTGTATGAGATAATATGTAGTTTGTACGACAGACACTCTCAAAAAAAGAATCATCTGGATGAATGATTGATTTGATTTTGAATTGCATTGCGTTCGGGTCGAGAGTTGAGATGTGAGTGCAATCAAATGAAACGGTTTATAAAACAAGTGCAGGCTCCAGAGGCACTTTGATCTGTTATACCGTGCCACAAATACAACTACAATATTACATAGGAGAGATCTGCTTCAAACGTTATACGTTTTTTTTCAGAATTCAGAAATGGTATTATAATAAAATAGTTGAAAACTAAAAGAAAGCCGTGCAGTTCTGGATATGAGGAGCAATGTCTTTCGATTCCATTATAGC
>JAQGCA010003448.1:0-11793 GCA_034698945.1 Protaphorura quadriocellata | reverse complement strand
GAGGCCTTATGTAAGGAAATGCGTCGTAAATGAGAAGACATTGCCGTTAAAAAATCGTTCCATCGAGTACAGAATTATAAGGAGACTTATTGGGATTCGATTAGTACTTCCAAGAAATCATCAAAAAATTGAATTTTTGTTTTGAAAGATGAGAAATGAAGAAGATGGGCGAGAGAAAATTACACAGAAGTTTTGGCTATTGTAAAGTATAGAGTTGCTAACCGCCTAGTATGCGTATCTGCATTTTCGAAATGGTGTTATCGTAAATGTTATTGAAAATCGTGTTTTCTTATAGAATTAGCGAGTCTTAACCCGGGATTCGGAATGCGTTTGTCGACCACATTTTAAGTAATTTTTATCAAATCACCTTCATATTAGAATTCCATATTTGGAGTACAATTTCGCTAGACAAGATCACGAGGAAACGTGAGTCGGAAGAAGATAATTTAGCGGAGGCGTCACTACAGTGCGTAAGGAAATATTTTTAGAATCTTTTCTTATGCCTCTGATAATTATACGTCATGTACGAGGGGTGTCCCATATATTTTGTCGTACCGCGACATATGTCGTAGCAGAAATCTGCAAAAATTCCACAATTTTGGTGGGCTTATTAGAGGATGATTCGCAAAATTTGAGCCCATTCGGGCAAGAACTCTCACTTGGGGGGATATTTGAATCTGACAAACGGACGTGTGCATGAATTTCAATTGAAATTGAGTTTGTGCAACAATAGTATTCTTGACTTCAGGAAATAACGGCGATAGTGAGATGTACGAAAGATTGGTCAGCCGTAGTCAGACTTATGCTCAAACACCAAAAAAATTTGGGACCAGTGACTTCGGATTAAGTTGGTGTGAACGCCGATTGGAAATAACTTGACTAAGTTTTTCTTCCTTAAGATACGGACAGACAAATCGTTCTGAAAATCCAAGAAATTATGATACTGGCATATAATTTTGGGCTCAAAATTTAGCCAAACGTATCGTCTGCTGAAAAAATAATGGTTCAAAAGTTTGGCTTCGAGATTGGCGTAAGAAAAAATAAGCACGCAATGGGTGTGTTGCATTTAAAGCGATTGCCCAAAAATCCAAAATGATTTTTTCCGGTTCAAGACGCCGCTGCATTTGAATACGGGACCCCACGAATGTACAAGTACCCTTAACTTTTGCGCTGGGTATATGGCAATGAATTGCAGTTTTAGAATTTTTTAAATCGCCCAAGGTAAATTTGTGAATTGATGAAAACTCCGCCAAACTGGCAATGACACCCCGTTTTGACACCCCGATTTCTGATATCTCCCCAAGTGAGAGTTCTTGCCCGAATGGGCTCAAATTTTGCGAATCGTCCTCTAATAAGCTCACCAAAATTGTGGAATTTTTGAAGATTTCTGCTACGACATATGTCGCGGTACGACAAAATATATGGGACACCCCTCGTAATATGATTTAAATTAAAGATTTCCAATGTTTATGAAAAATAGGTATCTCTGATGTTGGGTGTTAAAATTATACACTATTGAAAATGTCAAAACGCTCTCCGAAAATCTTATATACTAGATTTCAATAATTCCAGGACGTACTAAAGTTCAATCCATCGTAGCATAGCAATACAGGTAATTCCTAATCGCCTTGGCGTGGGAAGGGTTCGATTCCTTCAACTTGACAGTGTATGGGGGTTCGTTGACGGAAATTCTTTTAGGAATACCTTCTCTCGGAAAGTAACCCAATCTCAACTGTTTGACACTGAGATTTACATGCTATCTACAGGAGGACTTGATTCCTCGGATTAACAATGTACGCTGGTTCTCTTTAAAATAATATCTCTACTCGCTTTTTTCTTCCTACCAAGTGTTCCTTGTCTGGGGCAAATGGAAAGCAATCTAATCTCGACCTTCCCAGTGTGATTATTGTTGCATCGCTTTATATATTCCATGATCAACATAAGTTACATATTCTACCAGGAAGGTGATAGAAACAAACGTATCTACAGATATTGTTCCGTTACATATCATCTGCAATTTCTAAACATTGATTTCCAGAAAGCTGACAGATTAAAATTTCGTCTTGAACCAGACTTATCATTCTACAAGAAGCCTGAACATAAAATTGCAAATAGAAAATATGCTTAAGTAATAGTGCCAGTAAGTCAAGATGTCAAGATTTTGTGTGGAACTCCGCGAAAGAACTATCAGCACTTGTTCAAACGATATTATTGTATTGTTGTATCAATAATAGCCTTTTGACTCGATATACTTTACCAGAATGGTTTTACAGAAAATTATTGTTGTCCAACTGGCAAACGCAACACTTGAAATCAATTCCAAGACTTAAGGCTCAAATAAATGCTGAGTATTACAAAGGTCAATTTTTAAATTCAGTGAATTGGTGACAATCACGAACTGCAATGTGAACGTACAATGCACCAAATCAAGGCCGTCGTGTGAGCACTTTGTTGCTGTAATGTCATCACTTGCTAATTTTGACTTCTGATTATTGTCTTTCTGTAACAATACATGTTCTCATGTAAATATATAGAATTCGGAATTGCTCCGGTCCTATAATTTTTTACTACCTGTTAGAAATATTTTGTCAATAAATCCGAATGAATATTTAAGGTAGCGCCGTCAAACAAAACATAGTGCCAAAAAGCCGGTAACATTTTGTCGAATCGTGACAATTCCGATGCTTTGGATTTCTCAGATGGCTAATAATTATTGTATTTAAAAAAATGCTCTCCCTTGCCAGAACGCACTTATGTGTTGTATGTAAATGTATTTACAGAAGTAACATTACGTTAAGATGGACTTAGCACAATATGCCTGTCCTAAGAATATCTTTCTGCTATTTTAGTATTGAATTTTATAATTTGCCAGCTATCCCTTCGTTGAAGAGTTGGTACCTGCCTCTCAAATCAAGACTACCGGAAGCTACTAAAATAAATGTTGTAGTGCGAAGTTTCTATAATTTTATTGACCAGTCGAACAACGCAGTAAACTGTCAGTAGGGTTTCAAATTCTAAAAAGTAGTCTGGAAATATTAAACACCAGTGAAATATTTCAGCTGTATAAAAGTTTAGTCTGTTTTGAAAACCATTAAACCTTAAACGGATAATGAGCAAATAAAATACTACGCCATTTCAAACATTTGTATTCATCCGTAATAAAAAGTAATTTTATTTAGGTACTAGTTCTCCTTTTCTTTTGTAAATTACAAGAAGCACGAAGTGTTTTCCAATTCTTTAATATCGTTAACACTTTGAATGTATAAGCCAGGAAAGTCAAATGATCATTAGTGAGCAAATTTAATTTACCCAAATGAAAAAAGTAATTAGCAAGTTTTTGAACAAATCGAGTCTACTACGCTTGTAAAGTATTCAAATCGTTAAAGCTATTCAAAACTAAACGAAGTTCTTATTTTTGACTGAAAGAACTTTTTGATTTTCTGCTAATTATGGAATACGCTGATGATGTATTGTTAGAACTTTTCACGTTGGCAAAATTTCAAACCTGTACCATTGACAGAAAGTAGCCGGACAAAGTATTTTATCCGAATGGCGCGTTCAAAACTCAATCTTTCCGCAACTTCCCAAACTATTCAGATTACCAGACTTGTTCACACATAATTAACTATGACCGTGTTACAACTCAAGAACGAGTTGTACTCATTTAGTGTAAGGAGGGTACCCCTAGTAGTAAGATATATCCCCAGCGGAAGAAAACCTCTTGAAAATAGTTAACAGGCAATGTAAGCTTGGGATAATTAAAGCGTCTAAAGAGAAATGATAATGGAGTAGCTTATGCGGATACTGTGACAGGCTGCCACATGCTGTCAGTTGGGAGGTCATTTCAACGCTTACAATAATATTGTTCTCGTTAATTTAATCATTACACTCACAAAGCTAATCGCCGGAGAGACATTTTGCAATGTAAAATCAACCCTTTGTAAAATCACAAATGTAAATCACTTCAGTTACATACTCGATTAATTTTTCCGGTGGGACATTGTCGAAATCCATCCGACACATTAAATATGAAAAGAACTCACTAACTCCTGTCAAAGAAAGTAATCTCACGTAATCCTCATAAATTGTGAGTAAGACTGCCATAGTACTTAAAATACTACATCGTGACTGTATTGCACTGACTTCATGGGCTAGTCGTCCGCTTAACCCATTCACCTAAAATTTACATAATTTGGATACAACTTACAAAGTAGTACATACTACATAGTAAAAAAATTCTGAGGAACAATTTTGGGGGTTCAACCTCACCCCATGGTGAGCTTTTTAAATCTTTCTTACGGGTTTTACTTTTTTCTTACTTCAGTGGGACTCAGCCTTCTCTGATCGTAACCTCAAGGAGAAAACTCGGCTATAAACAGTTAGGGAACAACTGAACCCGAAAAGTGCAAACAATGGAATCTCTGGATTATAGGTATATGTTACCGACAAATTGTGAAATCAATTTTTTTATAACAGCGAGTGTGACCCGCACATGCATTTTAATTGCACCCCTTTTCTGTACCTATAAATAAAATATATCAGTTCTATCTTTAACAATCTTATCAGTGGGGACCCAAAAAATTGCAGCGTTAACGTAGATTCGAATTTTAAAAACAGCATATTAAGTTTAGAATCAAAATTAATAGAATTTTGAAAACCAGCAGGACACTGCTAACTATAAGGAGCCAAGCAATTCGAGAACTCTCCGGGAAGGTTATGAAATTTAAATTATTTGTATTACTTGCAGTAACTGAAAGCAACACGTATTTTTGTGGCCAATAGTTTAACGAAAACACTTAGCCAAGAAGCATCTAGAATTTGATTTGACTAAAACATTAACGTATTTATTGGATTCGGCGCATAAATTATTTACAGTTAGATCTGACAATGCACACATATTGAAATACACAAACTGGAAGGCAAGTTGTTAATTTGATCTCAACTGATATTCTCGGGAATTTGTAAATTGCGAAATTTCTTCTATTGCCCATAACATATTCTGTGTTACATAAAGCTATGTTTACTTATTCTACTGAATGCCGAAGGCAATGGTTGGCAATACTCATAAAAGTCAAAATGGGTTAGCTAAAACCTAAACTAAAGAGTCAAAGCTCGAACTTTGTCACCTTCTGCCGCAATGTAATAAAAGAATTTTATGTCATGGCTTTGGGAACACAAGGAAAGGATGAAGGACTACCATGAAGGAAAAGTCTTTTGTATGTCGTCTGTTACGGAATATAATACTAAATGAAAATTCTCTATTGTTGTGACAGCCTTGCAGCTGTGTGTCGGTGTCGGCATGGGGAATACCAACCCCAGCCCAGCGTGGTTTATTGAAAACACTTGCTTCGCTATTTACTATTTACTATTCAATACAATACAACGTAAAAGAAAATAAGACACATTTCTTTCTGGGTCTCACAATCAACCTACGTCTAGATTCAATAGACTTCAATGCGGTAGACCAAAATTTTATGTACGGGAAAGAATCTGTTCGGTACATCAACATTTTACATGGAAACCTTTTTGGATTGTCAGAATGGTACTAATTCCATTCCAAACAAATTTAGAATTGTCAATTAAATTACTAAATAAATCACGCTGGAGTTGTCGAGAATTTTAATATATGGAATGTAAAGCAATCAATGGGCATCACAGATCTACAGGAAAGACGTAAACAAGCATGAAATGTCATAATTTTACTCTGCTAATAATGGTTAAAAGATATCCGCGGTAGATGAATTAAAAAATAACTGATTTATATATCCGTCGAGTCGTTCATAGCAATTGCCCAAAAATAGCAAATTTGATTTACCAAAATTTCAATCTTAGAGAATTAAAAAAAAATCAAAGCGTTTCCAATTTTAAAAAATTGACTAAAAATCTTGCTGAAACATGGGCCCATTTCTAGCTCAAAGAAAAGTGGAAACTACGAAATAGAACAAAACAAAAGCACTGTTTGCTCAATTTGGGGAAAGTTTATATTTCTTTAACGAATTCGTCGAATTTCTTTTAGAATTTTGTAGATTAATTATCTCATTGCCGAGCCTGGCCGAGAATACTAACCTACTCCGCGAGAACTAGCTTTAATATATTTTTGTATACGATCGAATGAAAATTAGTATGTAAACAACTTCGAGACCACCATAACACAAAACAAATGATTTGAAATTCCAGTTTCAAATTCCTTATTGACAACTTAACGTTGTGCGCTACTGGAAGCCAATTTTTAGACACAATATTTGCATTCAAAATAAATGCTTAAATTATATATATCGACGGTATTCGTCTTACTTTTGTAGAATCAATTCGATAAACTCTAAATAATGCTAATTTAAAAAAAAAATTTGTTTTGCTATTTTGGTATGATTGGACATGACGACCAATAAATTTTTTGTGATATAGATAATAATCAAAACTAGTCCAGAGATGTAGTATATACCATCACAATAGACAGAGCAAATCTGATCTCTTTGTTATTGTTTTAATTTTGTATAACTGCTATATTATTTGGTAGTTATGAGTTCATTATATAGACTCAGCTATGAAGGCGAATCGATCTACCATGGGTAGAAATATTAAGTTGCTAACTTCGCTCGAATCAACATTTTTGCTCAAAACGTTTTCCAATAAAACTGCTTACGATTATTTGATTAATAAAATATGAAAACGGTAAAAACGATCAAATACTTGTTCACAACTCTACGCATTCTAACTTCCCATGATATCTTAATTGACGCAATTGCAGAGCACGCTTGAATAATCTGAGATTACGTTTTTCAGGTTCATCATTTCTGAGTATAATGTAAGCTTACACCACCATCACAAGATGCAGAGGCCTGCACTTAGTACATTCTTCCACGGCAGGCACTCAATAATTGTTTTTTCTAGATTTGAACAATATCTAATCTATGTCAATCTATATCAATTCAAATCTAAAAAAAACAATTGTGTTCACAGAGCTATGTTTTTTTAGCATTTCCAGATTCTTTGGAACAACTCGGTGGCATCGAATTTGAATTGAATCTTTTAAATTTAAATTTCCAAAAGGAAACGATTCGCAAATTTTCAGTCGGCGGCCATGAATGTATTTATTAAACATTAAACGATGGGGTAAACGTAAGTGGAATTCAAAGCACTTTAGATAAACCGAAGACACGACACCTGAAGACGAAAAACGAGAACTATTTGGCAAGCGAGGTTTGAATATTTTACATTACACCATTCAGTCCAATCGGGTGGGTTTTGTCTGTCAAGGTCTTCATCGCATGTGGTTAGTCAGACGAAACTATTATTAACCTGTCACATTCACTCCAATTGATTTTATACGCCAACACGACTTTCCCTCACCTAAACAAATATATGTTCCAGTGCTCTCCCAATTTCAAGTCGTTTCAGGTTTTGACTTTTGCAATTTAAATATAATTTTAAATGTTCTAGTTTCAGGGAGTGTAAGGTTAACAGGTTTCCAGGCTCTCTCGCTTCGCCATTACTTAAATAGCTTCGAATAAAACTTAGAAAATACAACTGATTTCCAAAGAAATTCAGATATGCATTTTGTAAGGAATTTCACGAAGGATCTAATTTGTCAATGCAGTCATCCATCGATCCGACAGACAAGATTTGTCCAATTTTGTTGGTCTTCAAAGATTATGTGCGCCTCATATTTACACGTTCAATAGATCTAACTTCTCTATGAATCGTATATTTCACCTCTCCTAACCTACAAGTGAGGGGCGTGTGGTTTTTTAAATTTAGAAACTAGATTGGAACACCAGTACACCAGTGCACGTCGTCAACGTTCAAATAAGTAGTTCGATTTAGAGAAATTGTGTCAAAAAAATTACTGGTACATTTAGCTTTCAATCAGTTGATGAACGCGGAAAATATAAAACAATACTCTCATTCAGTTGCAATTATTATTTTCTTGTAATCATTAAATGCTTAAGTAAAATTTCAATGTAGACTCTCATTACCAAATCAAAACAAAAACGCAAAAACTAATACAAATATTTATTCGTCACCAGTCACGAATATATGTATCTGTCGCTCGAATAGCTGAAGATTTTCTTATGGTGATTTTATTTCGAAATTTCAACTTTGGAAATTCCTAATTTAATAAAGGTTTTAATTTAAGCTGTATTAACAGCATTTTGCACCGACGCCTGAGTTTCTTTTATTTTAGAATAGATTAATTTTCTTTCAAATTTCAACAATTCAAACTCCATGTGATGTGTGAGTTGTGTTAATTGGGCAAAGTAAATAAGTCAGATGACGATGGAACGAAGAAGTTGTAAACTAAAAAACTAAACTTAAAACAGATTGTACCCAGGTCTAGTGTACCAGCATTATTTGTAATTTTACAGATATCGCATTTGGCCTGAAAATACAAGTGGACTGTGACTTAGATCCCAATAATACAGACACCAACGTAACGAAGTCATATTTACTGTACTAAAGAGTGAATGAGAGAGAAAGCAATGTAGGAGAAAGCTGGGCTGGAAACACTCGAGTAGAAATCGAATTTGAGATGATTGAGTGACTCCAAGTTTAGTAAACTGAAAGGGGTAGCCAAATATCAGTTCAGACCCGTACGTACTACGTACACTACTTCTTCCTGTGTCTTAAACAGGTGCTCATATATTAAACATGGAAATTAAGCTCAGCTGCCTTTATTCGGAGAAATGAATGGAAAGCAGGAATGGATTGTACGAATTTCTCCAAAATAAAATGAAATAGAATCGTCTTTGAAACGTGCGTACCTGAATTGCTCTCTAGTTACTGACTATTGAAACCGATTTTTAGGTCAAAAATATTTCGCTACTTTAAGTGGCGATTCCATAAATGATATGCAGGTTTTTGCCAAAATTCGAGCCATGTGCATTCCTGAATCTGCACGTGCAAATCAGTACCTGGTATTAATTTGCAGGTCGACCTACAATTCCTACGCCTCTAGTGTTGGGTTTCTAGGATTCACTGCACGGTTTATTGCAGAGGATTTCCGGACATACAGAATTGCAACTTCAAAGGCTGAGAACGAAATGAAAATTCGGACACTCGTGAGCAGTGTTGACGATTTTCGCTTAAATGTTAAGTCCAGGTAAATCCAAGGTTGAATTGCTTGAAATTGCATGATAATAATCCCAAATTCTGCGATCGGCTGTTAAGTTTAATCCTTCTAATGAAATTCTAAATCCCTACTGCAACAAAATTGGCATATTTTTAGCCAGATAGCGTTCTATTTGATCGATTTAATACCTATGTATTTTATTTACAAGTTCCAGAAGTTATATTCAGGAACTGTAATTTTGTAATTCGGACGCTCGTCTTTAAGGAAATCGAAAGTTAACACATACTAGATTCAAGTTTGTTCTTGTGCTATGTAATAGCAAGTCGCATTCGTATTGCTTTTTCCTTGGCGTTTGGTTAGAACCTATAACTCCTTCAAGCCACCCGGGTGGTAAGCAATTTATTAAGCAAGACCCTGGTGCTCAACTCTTGGGTCTTTGAGTGTGTAATCAAGACTTATGAAATATGTCACAGGGAGAACCCTGCAGTTACTACTTTATTGGACTCCAGACTAGCTGTATTTTACTTGAGAGTGAAAGTTTTGAAGTGTGGGTGTGTTGAAACATCATCACCTAGGTTTATGTGTCTGAATACAGTGAAATAAGTATGGGCCGAAACGTGTTTTACTTTTACACTCACTGATGAATCAATGCTTTGGGAATTCTTACAACATAGTAACGGTGGTGGCTGTCGCGGAACGCAGGTGTCCTCTTCCAAAAGGTAACAATTGAAGCTCGATAACTTTTAAAATGTGAATAGAACAGTGAATATCTACTGAATTACTAATAGCCGTTGACATTGCAAGAATTGACCTCTAGAAATCAACCCAGATTTGATTTTCACTAGAAATGATATATCGCTGCCGCTACCACTGGTCCACCCTGTAAATAAATTGACAATTACCATTACCACTTTCATGCCAATACTTTCCTAGTTGTGGTAATGCCAAGTACCCGCCCGCGTACGTCACGTCACATAAACCTTTGAAATAATCAATGACTTCTTGTCATGCTTTCACTGAATCCACACGGTATGTGAAATGTGACTGTGACTCAACATGTTACGAAGAACAGTATGAGTTCATTGTACATAAAGTATCGTGACTTTATTTCATCAATATGATATGTGACATTTACAATATGTCACGCCTCGGCAATACTTGGCGGCTTGGCGGGTAACCAGCATTTGCAAAAGTAATAATATATGACATTTGTACAATGGGCAGTCTAATTCGGTCACACAAATTCGTGGTAACCGAAAAATAAAAGGTATTTCGTCTGCTTTCAATGTTTGTACAATCTTGACTTGATTTAGCGAATTTTTAATAACCTGGCTATTCAAGCAAATTTCAATCGGTCACTCAATGATATTTGCGGACGAATAATTATTTCTATAGGGAGCGCGAAGTCAGGTGCTCACGGGCCTAGCGATATTCGATTCTCTTTTGGTTGAGTGTTGAATTCATTTACATGCCACAGAATAAACTAATTTAAGTCAAAAATATAAACAAATAAATAATAGGTGATGTCATTCCTGGTGCTGTATAATTTCGACCTACAAATTTTCGTAAGTAAAAAGTTTGGATTGACCACCCTGTATAAGGCACTTCAATTATTAATTTTTTATCAGTTCAGAGTTGTAAGAAGGGAATTCTACAGTGTTATGCAGTAGAAGGTTTCGTAGTGTTTAGGAAAGTAGTAAAATATTGAAGCGAAAGGAAAACTAGATTTTAATGAAGAAACCAAATTTCTTGTGAACCACTTCATCCTGAACTTAATTTTTCCCTGTGCGCTGAACTGATATGATCCAAAGGTATTCAAATCGCTCAACTGAACTTTGCCTTGCTCAACTTGAGCTTAATTCAAATGCCTTGAGTGTATTCAAGCTCAATAATTAAGGTGAAAGTTTCCTTGCCTATGTCAAAATCCGAACTTCTGTAATGAAATAAATAAGATTTTTTCACTCACAGTTCCTTGCCTAAGGTTTTACTTTTAGATTGCCTCTTCCTTCTGCTTCAGAGTTTGTACTCTATAAAAGAACTCTTCATGAAAGAAAATCCAAAAATTGAGAGTCCAGTCGAAGAATACAACTTTAATAATATGATGGTTGCCTACTATTCCTATGCCAAACCATTTTCCCTAATTAGAATGCTCCTAATCTATAATGACCATTTTCAGTTCATCGAGCGTGGTGGTAAAGAATCTTGCTGTCTCGTGTTGGGAGTTCGGTACCTCGGACGAATATTGTATTGTCATATCTTCAAGGGCACAAATCTCCATGGAATACCTTCCTTGGGCTAAATAGAATTTTTTTTCAAGCAGTCAATCCAAGAAGAAACTGACCGTTTAATTAATCATGATTTTATTACAAATAATTTTATGAGGCATGCAGGGTGCCATAAATCTTATGGACTTTTACGTCATTAATGAATCAAGTGCATTTGCAGAATACAGATTTTCGAATACCGAAGCACACTTTGAACTCTTTTTTTCGTCTCATGAATCACTTTCCTTTCTTGTCAATATCACACTCGGAAAATGTTTTTAAGATTTCTCACTTGGCACATTGATCTGGTATTAAAATTTTTTTCACTAATTAATCTCAGTCTGAAAAACAATTTAGAGTTTTGTCTTTCAAATCAGTGAATGTAGGGTAGGCAGGGCTAATTATTCCCACCGGGCTAATTATTCCCACTTTTTGTAAAATCCGTTGCTCACTATACCC